>PVJL010003719.1:0-149223 GCA_004026885.1 Lyroderma lyra | reverse complement strand
GGGGGGGGGGGGGGGGGGGGGGGGGGGGGGGGCAGATTTAGAGGACCTTGTAGATAATAACCTTAGAATTGATCCTACAGAGCAGCAATATAGGAAGTCACCGAAGGGTTTTAAGTTAGGCAATACCAGCATGATTGTGTTTTAGAAACACAATGTATGGAAACACAAATATATGTGTGTGTGTGTGTGTGTGTGTGTGTGTGTGTGTGTGTATATATATATATATATATATATATATATATATATATATATTTAGAGGCCCTATTCTTTCTAATTCAAGACCCAACAGGCTTAGAGAATGATTAGAAACATTCATGCTGTACTATTATATTAACACTTACAAAATCCCCTGGTTCTTATCTGAGCTGTTTATTTTGTTAAGATGCTTAACCAGAATGAAAGCTGCCCACACAATTCTTGTATGAAAATTATACTTGCTCAATAATATTCTTATCTCCACCCACTTCTGAGTAGAACAGAACAAGCATTAAGATATGCATGCACACATTTGCATGCAAATACACACAAATTCAGGTTTGCATGCCCAATTTCAAATGCATACCATCATATTATATTACACAAATGCACATTAGAAAAAGCATAAACTCTTGATATCCAGACATTTTCCTCTGCAGATTTATTTTCCCTAAAAGTAGGCTGACCAGACGTCCTGTTTTAAATGAGACAGAAAACAATGGTACTGTCCCGTTTCAAATGGTACGTACCGTCAGCCTAGTGACACCGTCAATCTAGAGCAGTAAGACTAGGCTGACCACACATACTGTTTGAAATGGGGCAGTACCATTGTTTTCTGTTCTGTTTAAAATGGTATGTCTGGCCATCCTACCTAAAAGGAGAAGATAATGATAGGCTTGATTTATGTAGTACCTTTTTCCATTACTCTTTCTCCATGAGAAATAGAAGTAGGCTGCTTTATGAGCAACTTATAAAAGGTCCAAATGCTTTCTTCCTTAATGTATAGATCATAGTTGGGGTGTCTCAGAGGACTGGAAATTGAGAAAGATTCTCGAAAAAAAGTGAAAGTTGGGAATATATTGTTTCTTTTATGATAGTCTTTCCTCCTCTTAAAGTTACCATAATTCCTTGCCAGTCCCACAGTTTAGAGACCTCCCTTGATGTCCCAGACTATGCTCTTCAATCCCCATTTCAGAGTATAAAATGTTTCAATTCACACACACACACACACACACACACACACACACACACACAAGAAACAGATTTTCAAAATCCTGTGTGTTCTCACAACAATCTAATAATTCTGTAAACTAATGGAGCAGATATTGTTAGAATAATGAATAATATTTTTCATTTCTAAGAGTTCGAATTCCTTCTTACTATTTACCTCTTATAGTTTTATTTCCTCCTGTTTTTTTTTTTTGGGGGGGGGTTGTAGTTCCCTGGCTGGGAATCGAACCCAGGCCGTGGCATTGAGAGCACCGAAGCCTAGCCACTACACCACCAGGGAACTCCCTATTTCCTCCTGTTTTTGATGAACAACTTCTTGCTTTTCTAAATGAAATTCACCTATTTATCTCTTCAAGCTTTAAAAATATCTGTCCCAATGTTCCATGGAATTAATTTATCTGAAATAAATCAGGCTTTAATTGTTTATTCTTCTTGGCTGTACTTCTTAGTTTTATATTTCTTCATATATTTTTGAAGTTTGGTTTTCAGGCACATATCCTCTAAACCTTGCTTTGCCCTTGGCCCTGGCTTTTAACAGTAAGCTTGGATCCCATCTCCAGTTTTGCACAGAACACTTTCAGCCCTTCTACCTTAGAACTGAGCTACTAGATTCCCAGGCCTCAAGCCTGCCTGTGTACCACTTGGATTTCTATTCCATTTCTCATCCACTGAAACATTTATCTGGTTTTTCAACTAGACCTTGTCTTTTAGACTCTTCATCTTACATTTTATTTCTCATTGCTATGTAATGTGAACTTATGGGGCCATCTCGAGCAGAAGTTTATAGTGTCCCTATCGTATAGACAGAAATGAACTAAAAAAGATTTATTAGCTTGCCCAAGTTGCAAATCTAATTTGTGGCAAAGTCTGGGCTCTAATTTAAGTCTTTCATTTGGCCCTGATAATCAAAACTTATTTCATTTTATGGAGAGTTGCTCTCCATGAACTTCTGACCAATTGTGGTAAAGCAAGAAAGCACATGACTTAGAGCCAAAAATTTTGCATTCAAGTTGTGACTTTACCAATTATTAGTCTCTTTTGGCTTCAGTTTGCATATTGTATAATGGCAATATTACTAAATACCTTACACAGTTGTCATGCAATTAGTGCACATGAGAACATTTTTTAAAAAATGAATGGACAATACAAATGTGAAGGGATTAATAGCTAAAAGACTTATCTTTTTAACGATATAGAAGTAATATGTGTTTATTCTGAAAATAATTTCAGATAAATATGAGAAAAAATAATTTTAATATAATTAAGCAGTATATTCTTCCAGATTTATCTTTTTATCTCTATTTTTTTTTCTAAAGTAGCAACTTAATTGAGCACTTGTCAAAACTTTATCCAAATGGACATGTAATCAATGAAGAAACTGATTCTTCAAGGAATTTTGGAGAAGGATATTGATACAAAATCAGAGAAAGTAATATTAAGTTGTTGGACAAATTTGGTATTTGTTGTCTTATTTTGATTTGCTGTAGTCTTTGCATTCAGATCACAAGAACAAAGCTTCCATTTAGTTTTAACCTTTTCAGCAAACTACTAGGGAATAGATCTTCCAGCTTTCATTGTAGCATCCCCTGTAGCTGTTTGCAATAGAAATGAGTTTATAAATGCCATTGTGTAGCTCACAGAAAGTCTAGAGAACCAAGCTTGGAATTTCACAATAAAAAAGAATATGGCATCCAGAGTTGAAGCCAACAGAAGAAATGACCACTCACACGACCTGACCATTCTAGAACTCCTCATTGGTGTCACCCACAAGCCTAGATTTAAGCTATTCCACCAAAACTGTCCCAAAAGAACTAGACATCACAACCACCATGCTTGTCACAGGTGGCTGCTGCCTTCTCAGCTCTCTTCTCCCTCTGGGCTGGCTCAATGGAACCAAGTTCCAAGTAGAAACTTAGCTTTGAGGGAATCTAGAAGTTCTGTTTTGTTTTGTTTGTTTTCTTTTCTTTCTTTCTTTTTACTTTTTTTTTTTTTCCGAGGCTCTATAGTAGGAAGGAGAGATATATGAAACTGGAATGGGTAATGAATAAGGCAATCCGCATTACCTGAGACAGATTTGTACCACAAATTCTCCCATTTTATAGGTGAGGAAACTGAGCCCTAGGTAAACTACATTCTTTGCTCAATAGCAAACAGTATGGGAGAAAGCCATGATTTCAACCCAGGCATTCCAATCCAACTTTTGCCTTCTTAGCCACTGAAATATTTAATAGTTGTTTACATGACCTCTCCCCTAACAGGGTATGAGTTTCTGAGGAACAAAGAGTCTTTCTAATTTAGTAAGTACTTTTCATTCTCAAACACTGGGTGCCATCATGCCTTCCTTCATTCAACAACCCTTCACTGAATATTTACTATGTGCCAGGCACTCTTCTAGGGACCTACGGATATGGGGGTGAACAAAACAGTTATACTTCCTGATTCTGTGAAGACTAGTGTTTAGTGGCAGAGAATCATTAAATTAAAAAAATTACATATTAATTAAACAAGACGCTTATTACATGTGACATGACAGAAAGATATATGAAAATAAGAGAGCATTTAAATGTATGTGTGTGTGTGTGTGTGTGTGTGTGTGTGTGTGGTGGGGGGTAGATTAAGCCAATTTTGGAGGACAAGCAAAAAAGTTTTCTCTAGGTTAGTGATTTGAATTAAAGAGACTTGAAAGACGAGTCAGTGTCAGTCAAACTAAAGGGCAGGTTCTGGGCAGAGAGTATTGCAGACACATGGAATAAACAGAGTGTGTGAAGGCCTTGAGGTTAAAGGGTGGTTAGGAAACTGAGAGAAGGCCAGTGTGGCTGGAATATAGACAATCAAGAAGACACTGAGTAGGGCTAAGTGTAAAGAGGTAGGGACTCACCAAATGTCCACTGAATGAATGGATGTGCGTGAGCACTGCTGTGAAGCCCTCCTAAGCTTCCTTTTTACACTGAGATTCTATGATTCCAAAGGAGTCACTAAATCGCCTCATGATTAAAGACGGAAAACTGAGGCCACAGTGGAAACTGCCCTAAAGGCATTAGAATATATTGATAGTCTACCTTAACATGGTTGTTGATCACTTTTGTTGACACTATAGATTACAAGGAGAAAAGTCAAATGGACCCAATTATCCAACACCTGAAAGTAGAATAGTGAAACTCAAAGAATAACTTAGCATAGTTAAAATTAAGCAGATGGTTAACTTGGCCTTTGAGATAATATTTAAATAGCTATTGAGATAACATTTTGTCTTGATGAATAAACAAAAATCTTTAGAAATGTGCCTAACCCTCTTTTTCAAATAATGGAAATGCACACAGTACTTATTTTAAGAATACTTTGATTTGTTCCTTAATATATATTTTAATCAAATACATACAAAAAAATCAAATTCCCCTATTTCTGTCAAAAGAAAATTATAATTATATCCCACTTCTTTATGTAGGAAGAATCCTCAAAATAACTATCAATATCTAATCCAAGTTTTCAAACTTTCTAAAGATCTACATTATTTTACTTGTATACCCCAATGTAATGGTTAAAATCATATATTAATTCACATGCATATCTTTTAAGTCTATAAATGAAATGTCTGGCTACCCAAACACAGTCAGTGAGCAGGAGCCATATTCAATGAAGAAAATGAAGGAGCTGTCTGGACGCCCCCAAGAATCAATCCCTAATCTCACAATCACTAATCATCTTAAAATGGTTTATTTCTCTAGTATTTGAAGTTTGTTATCATCGACATATACTCGGGCCTCAGACACTGTCCTTGACATTCATGCAATAGCCTTAAAATGACTTTTTCTTGTCTCCTCAGCTTCTCTCCCAGGTCAACGAAGAAGCACAAGAACTCCCTGTAAGGCGAAGCCCCTCATCTGTCCTCTGACTCTCGAGGCCTCCTGCCAACTCTGGGACTTCCCTTCATTAGTGGGCACTCCCAGCACCCACAACCTCTTCCTCTGAGCTAGCCCTTTCCACTCAGCATATATTCATGCTCAGTTCTCTGTGGCAGGAAAAAATGGACATAAACAAATAATAAATCTAGTCCTCAAGTATGTCTCCCTTCATCTATAGCCCTTTTTTTTACATTTTTTCTTCACATCCAAGATGTTCAAAGAGCAGTTGGTATGTAAAGGTTCTTCTTTCCCACTTTTTTTTTTCACTCCTCAGCTGTGGTCAGGCTTCTGCCCCTAATGCTCTGATGGAAGTTTCTGAAAGCATCGCCACTGACCTCTTAGTGTCCATACTGAGTGGGCACTTCTTAGGTCTTTTGGGGTTGACCTCTCAGGTGCATTACATATTATTAACCAGATACTTCTTAAATCTGATAGTACCAGTAGGAGGCAAAGGCCAGGTTCCCAGACTGACCTCATGGAAGGGTGCATATCCTGCACTCTTGAACTATTATGTATGTAAGGAATAAACTTGTGTTGTGTGAAGCCACTGGTGTTTATGATTTGTTACAGCATCATTTACCCTGGCAATTGAATCTTATTAGGTCCTTGCTTAGCTGGTCTCCCTGATTAACCTCAGCTGTCATCAGTCCACCTGGGAACTCTATGCCCTAGCTACACCAAATACTTTGCATGCACCTGTGTGCTATCATCCATGCTATTCTGAATTCCCTTCTCCCAATTATCTGTTAAGGTACTCATTCTTTTAGCCTCACTTACAGCCTCTGAGAAAGTCTTCCTGTTTCTGACAAGCACAGTTATTCCCATTGCACCTCATATATCCCTGGCTATGGACTGAATGTGGGTTTCCCCAAAATTCTTACATTGAAACCTGTTTCCCCAGTATGGTGGTATTTGGAGGTGGGGTCTCTGGGAGGTGATTAGGTGAGCAGGGCACAGTGGAATCCATAAGTGGAATTAGTGCCTTTATAATAAAGATTCCAGAGAGTTCCCTTGCCCTGCTGTCATATGAGGACACAGTGAAAAGCCATCTGTCTATTAAATAGGAAGCAAGTTCTTACCAGACATCAAATCTGCTGGGACCCTGATCCTGGACTTCTCAGCCTCCAGAACTGTGAGAAGTAAATTTGTTTATAAGTCCTCCAGTTTATGGTGTTGTGTATAGCAGTCTGAGCTGAATAAGACACCCCTCTATTGTAGCACTCATAATATTTTATCATGATTGTTTTCTGTCTCCAACTGAATGTTCTGGGGCAGACACCATGTATTTGCAGTGATGTTCCCACTGCTTAGGAGTATGTCTGTCACATGATAAGAGAATCTTAAGTTTGTGGAATATGTGATTATAGGAATTGGAGGAAAGCTTGCTGTGTTAAATGAGGTTGAAATGATAAATATTGGACAGTTAAGTAAAATTTTATAAGAGCATTAGATTCTGGCAAGAAGAACGTATTCATGGTTTTATATTTTGTTTTCCTTTAGTTAAACCCTAGCTATTAAAAATTTATAACTTTTGAAAAAATAAACTCTTACCTACTACTGGTTTTAGAGATTACTTTGGGCAACAACTACATGAACTAAATAAATTGTTTGTATCTAATTTTCTTAGAGGTGATTTTTCATGCACAATAAATTTATCAAATAATATTTGTATATGATCAGTCATGTATTTTTGTATTTCAAAATGTATTAATATTTCAACCAGCTATAAGCAACAGGAAAGAGATTTATCTAGTCTGCTGTGAAAGTGCTAATATGATTTTAAAAAACAACGAAGAGCACTAATTTTGTTGTCAATTTCATATCTTTATAATTACCTGCTAAACAGGCAGCACTTTTCTCCTGGTGATCACTGCTGTTTTCAAATGGCTTCAAAAGAAGAAAAACATTTAAGCTAATTCTTAGAACAGATGAAACTGTTTATTTTGACATTTGTCGACAGTGGACTCTGTCCTTTCCAATTCAAAAAAAAAAAAAAAAAAAAAAAAAAAAAAAAAGACAACCGGGAAAGGTCTGTGTTTAGAACAAATAATTTTAATAACTTTAAGGAGTAATAGAACCCCTTTCAGTGTCAGATAAGATGATCCTGATTCATCTTTTCTCAAAGGGACTGGCCGGTGACATTGGTTGGGGTGCTATTGAATTGTTACTATGCCAATGGCTTCATACAGCAACCTGAAGAGTCCAATGGGCAGGATCTAGGGGCCTGAGGCACAGCTTCTTTCTATTCCTCTAGCCCTGTCCATGCTGGACACTTGATAATGGGAGGAAATGTGGGGTGCTTCTTTTAGGTAAGGTCATCGGAAGAAAGACAAAACAGTTTAGGAAGGGGGTTGTAATTCAAAAGATAGTTTATAGAAACAGTGGAAACTGATGTTAGTATACGAGGTTCACGTTGCTAAATATATATAAAGAGAAGACTATAAAGATTCTAAACTGTGTCAGAAGGAATGCTAGCACTTGAAGAGTACAAAGGACTTTAGAGAGGCATCATTTTAACTCAATGCTTTCATTTCAAAGGGAAGGAAACTGACCTTTAAAAAGGTTAAATCGCCTGACCCAGGTTGCACAGAGCGTTAGTGTCTGTGGGTTCCAATGGTGGGGATGGGGGAGAACACGTACAGGAAGAAAGGAAGTGGGCCTCTTTTCATTCGGATCCAGAAACACAAATCCTTTAAAAGGGTAGGCAGACCTTTTTAAAAAACACCTGCCATTACCTGCAGAGCGGAACCAAATGCTGTGGTTTGTACCCAGGCTAGGCCAGAAAATTGTGCTTTGTAAAATTTCTTTTTGTCTATGGATAACCTTCATAAAATTAGTTCATGTTTGCTTTTACATTACTTCACACCTATCCTAATTGCTCCTGGAAATGGCCTATAGGGTTTGTAAAGTGGGGCTGCTGGCATTATTTTGGGGGCATCATTCTGCCTCACTTGGCTTGGAAAACATTTTTTCTGCTAATGACTTGGATAGTGCATGGTACATAATTCAACTTTAATGAATGTGTATGTTCTCATAATGTTATTGAGAAGTGGTGCTTAAAACAAAAGCATAAATGAGAATGACATAAACATCAAACATTCTGGGGAATATCTGGAAGGAGAGATTCTGTGCTATGAGAACAGCTTACTCTGACAGAGAAACACAGAAAGACTTCAGAAAAAACACAGACTTGAGTCCTGTCACAAATACTTTCCTGCAGCAACCAAGAATTCTGCTTGGTCTTTAATGAAAATGATGAAACTATACCATAACCTGCGTTTCTTATTTCCATTATTGCATGTAACAGAAAAGAATAGGTCAAGACATCTTGACAGGCCACTTCCATTGGGCAAGACTCACCTGAAGATAAAACTTATACCATTTATAAAAACCTTAAAGAGTTCTCACAAATCCAGTTAAGTATTCACTTAAATGAATAAGGAATTATTTAACGTCTTCAGCCCTCATTGGCAATTTTAGTTTTTGGATACTTGCCCCCCTAAATGTTGCCTGAGGCACATGAAATCTATTTTCTTTAGAATCTAGATTTTTTTCTAAATATTCTAGTTATAGAGTTACTATAGCTGGAACTAGAGATTCTCAATAATTCTTAAGCTTTCTTCATGACACATTCATATGAAGCATAGGTTTGACCCTGTAATTACTTCATAGTGTAATTCAAATTGTAAATCCACTGCAAATGGAGATCTTAAATAACCCCCGAAGTCCCTCTGGCCATATCAAATTAAATTTAATCTTTTCTATGGTGCTTTTAAAGTTTTCTCTATTCTGGTCCAATTTCTTCTCCTCTCCCAGCGTCCCAGGTCATAAGCCATAACTCTGGTCAGTCTAGTTGCCTCTCGATATCTTTCACTCACCATGCCAATTCCTGGAAGTGGTCATTGTTTTTTCCTTTTGCTTGCTATGTGAGTATTCTCCTTTCTTATGCCGGTACCTGCTCTTTTCTTAAGGTTTCCACTCATGTCCCATCTGTTTTCTCTATGGAACATTCCCTTGATGATACCATGAGAAAGTAGCCTGTTGCCTTCTTCTCTAGCTCCTTGCTCCAGCTCTCAGGAATTGGGGCCAGGATGGGCTTGCCTGTATGGTGCTCTCATTTTCCCAATCTGAGCCAGCTCTCCCTGCTACACGAGTATAACCCTGCACTTTCAGGCATTCATTTTATACCACAATGGAGACCACCAGTTAAATACTAACATAGTTTTTTGTTGTTGTTGTTCCCCATTGAAGTTACAAGGATTATAGTCCAGAGATAGGATGAATTTATGTTTATGCAGATTATATTAATTTCAGCTCCTTATTGTACATTGGGTTCTCTTCTTCTTTCAAGCAAAATAAAAGGAGTATCACAAAAAATCTTATAGACTAAATAGTAAATATAGGTTAAATAACAGCACAACGTGATGCATTGTATCCAGAGAGTATTAATAAATAGATCTATATAAGCAGGAAGGACATCTTTCATAATATGCCACAGGGGTCTGAAATGAGCCATAGATCCTTTCCTGATCAATAGGAACATTATGGAGTACTGAAGTAATTTTTGAATATGGATTCCTGGGTTCTACTCCAGACCTAATAAATCAGATACTATTGGGTAAAGCTTATAATTGTTTCTCATGTGATTTCTTATGCATTAGGAATCAGAAATATAATAGCAAAAGCACATGCTCAAAACCAAAGATCTAAATTTCAAGTTTGTTTCTTTTTCTTTTTCTTTTTTTTCTTTTGTATGTGATGTTGAACCCCTCTGAGTCTCACTATTTCTTCAGTCAACATTAAATGAGGTGATATATGTATAGTGTCTGTCATATATAGGCACTCATTAAATAGGAGCCACTTATTGCTAATTTGGATGAATAACCAAAATAAATGCTTATCAAATCCACAGTTAACACAACATTGGGAAAGAGAGTTCATACAACAAACGCCAAAATGGCCTTGAGTCCTTGACCACTGGGCCAAACACCCATAACCTAAAGTGGATAAAATTAGACAGTGAATTTAGGTTGCAAAATCAATGGCATAAGTAAAAGACAGGAGTCCTGTGAAATAAGAACAGTTGACAGAAAAATAAACCTCAGAAGTTCTATTGACTTTAAGTTGAGTAAAAGATAAGTGTTATGATTCAAACTACCTTTGGCATAGGGAATTTGGCAGTGGGGAGGGTATTAGCATAGCCAACAATCTTTATACCTTCCACCATTCTTAATAGAGTAGTTACTTTATAGAAAACAACCCAAAGGCATTTTGAACAAATAAATAATAATATGTGATGACAGGAACAGGTCAATATGAGCTCTGTCTCTCTTACCATTAATAACTAATGGTATGATATCTAGTATTATTATGTGCTTATTATATGCAATATAAAGTGTTCAATATTTTACATATAACATTTTCTTTAATTGATAAACTTTTTATCTCATAATCTTTGTAAATAACTATTTCTTTCAATAGCCAATTTAAAAACCAGGCCATTCAATAGCTAAACCAGTGGAATTTCTATATCCTCTCAATAATTCCCATGAAATGAACTAAATGTGCCTCAGGTTTCATAATTCATAAAAACAAATTACAATAGTGCTAGAATTATTTCCTTAGTTTCAATGCAAATTTCTCTGTGTAATTCATTATAACAATTACTTCAGATCTGCATTTGCAAAGTCTTATTTATTTTTTCTGTGGCAAATTTATTCCTCAACAAAAGTTTGGCTTTATTTCTTTTATGACTTTTTTTCATTGTCCTTTGAAGAGAAGGTAATACTAATTCAAAAAAATCATACTATTTAGAATTTAATAAGCACCACTGCCCTACAAAAAAGGAGCTCACTTCTGTTTGCTTGGCTTTCTGATTTGGTGGATTCTATATAGAGATTCAAATTCTATTTCTTATTTGCATATATCATTTTGTCTTCTGATAGTTTTCCTCCTGTACCTTGTTTGCTGTTAATAATAGCTCTGCTTTCATGCTGTTTACCGTTGCAGAAGGGGATATTTTTCTTGAATACTTTACATTTTTTCCTTCTCTGCTTAGGAGATATTTACTCAGCTTACACCATGTACCTACTTGTTTGGAATTTTGTGTTCTTTGAGGAGACTTTCACTCTCCTTCTCCATATCTGAATAATTTTGGTTCTTGACTACAGTAATAAACATGCCCCTTAAAGTACTTTAGTTATATCCTTTACCTATTTTTAGTGAACAGGATGAAAATCACAATAAAATTATTAAAATTGACAAAATCTAGGTATATCAATCAGAACCCAATTGGGAGACAGAAATCACATAATAATCTGAATAGGAAAAGTTTTATAAAGAACTATTTACTGTAACAAGTGACTAGCATAAGGAGGGATTAGCTAATAAGAAGTAAAAGGAACTCCACAGAGTGTAGGACTAGCAGATATAAAGCAGCCTCTACTCTAGGGCTGAAATAGATGATGTCCTGAGGAAGAGGTCCCCTACCCCCGAGGCTGATCCATGGCTCACTGAATGGCAGGCACTGAGTAGAGTGCCACGCCTCCACTAATTATTATAAGTTGATGAATGCTTACTTTTCAGAACTTATTGGACATCTGCTTTCTAGAATGCTAGGGCAAAGTGGTATCTCCCTGATATGCAAATGGCCAAAGTAGGTGCTAGGGTAAACTGCAGGCTACTGACCACCATGCACTCGAGGACTAGGAAGAAGAACACCCCTTTCTCCTATCATGCGTCTCTAGTGCTCTCAACTCACAAAGCTTGACCTTGTGAAGCCCAGCAAAGGAAAAATATTTAAAGGCTCACCTCTATTTTTACAGAACAGTCAATGGAATATAAATTTGCAGCTGAGAGACAATAAATTGATACCCAGTATACCAGGTAACCTCTATCTAACAGGAATCTCTGGGGATTGTCTGGTTCAATTTCCTATTCTCCAGCAGATTGATGCCTAAACCAAAGACAGATGGTTGTTAATTTTGTTAAATGCATGTTCCCTTTATAACCTGCTTCACTCTAAAAACCTAAGTCAGTTAAATCTATATATGTTCACTAAGAGACAATTTTGGAAGTACCTAAAAATATAAGAAAAAAAATTAAAATAACCTACAATTCCAGTATTTAGAGAAAACTATTGCCAGTATTTTGGTGTATATTCACCCAGACTTTTTTGGACCATTTATCCATTCAATTAAAAATTATTAAATATTGATTAGGTCCAGGGACAGTGGTAGTTATTAAATGTATAGTTATAAACCAACCAAGTGCCATCTCACAACTCAGAATCTAGTAGGCAAGACAAATGTTAAATGAATATGTATACAGAAATGTATTTATATACGAGCATACATAAATATATATGGTACACACATATATGTGTAACACTGTTTAATAATAAAATTGGATTCATTTTATGTATGCTAATTTGTATTCAGCTTTATTTATTTAATATTATATTATAAATATTTCCCAAGTCCCTAACAATTTTTTAAAAGTGTCTTTTTTTCATGGCTGAATAAAATTCTATCATGTAACTATAACTTCATTTCTTTTACTTTTTCCCATTGGTGGACAACTTTTCAGCATTATAAGGAATGCATTCTGCATGATATCCATCCCTACATAGTGGTTAACAGTGTGGATATAACCACTTTTGGGTTTAAATTCCATCACCATCATAGGCTGAGTGACCTAGATGGAATAATTAACCAATTGGCAGCATAATGCATTGATTGTGAAGCATGGTAAGCTGGGTTTTACATCCACCAACAGAATCTAATCATGAACAAGAATCGCTTAACATCACTCTATTATATCTGTATAATGAAGAAATAGAATTCCGACTCTTCAAAGTCCCTTCACCTCTAAAATGCTAAAAGTCTCTGACCCTACTTTGTAGATAAAAAGATTTAATGATTTGCATGTGAATGTGAGGGTTTCTGAAGGCCAAATGTCTTACACAAAATAATATAAAGACTATAAAAAAAATGGCATTATTTCTCCCCAATTATTCATCCTCTCCTTCAGCATAAGTTTCCCTGTGGACAAAATATAATCTCTGCTTCACTGACTTTCATCTTGGCCACGTGACATGTTTTGACCTACACAATATGGATGGAGAGGCCACTGTGGTGATTCAAGGAGAAGTGTCAGGAGGCACTACAGGCCTCTTCTCACTTTCTTGAGGTGATCCCTCTGCCATAAGCACAGTGTGCCCGGAATAGTGGATACCTCCAGAGTCTGGGTCCCTAAGTAAAAAGACACATGGACTAGAACAACGGACACAAAACCTGAGCTGAACCTATTCTTGCCTGGCAGAATCCAGCCAACCTGCAAACCTGTGAGGAGGAAATAAATTTTTATTGTTCTAAGCCAGGAAGAATTTTTGGTTTGTTGTCACAGCAATAGCTGACTAATGAAGAACTAGGTATACTTTTTATTAAACTAACAAAGAGAAACTATTTTTGAAACTCATTCCAAACATTTTATTAAGCAAATTCTTCTTCTCAGGGCTTTTGTTCCTTCTTTGATGCCTGGTACTACACTGGATCAGCTAAAATAAGACACAGGAAAGAAGGAAAGGAAAGGTATGTTTGTAGGCAAGTTAATAGATACATCTGAAACTATTTCTTAGAATTGAGTTTTTGAGAATGTAAGCATTAATGGTACAAAGGGATAGTTTGTGGTCAATTGCCTAGCACTGTTGTCAATATATGGTCAGTATGATTTGGTTGATAAATTAGCTTTAATATGATTTAGTGACTTTTGTCTGCCTGAATGGTCAATTTGAATATCTGTATGGTGTCTTCTAATTAATTGGATGAAATTCATTACTTAAAATCTCTAAAATTACATCAGCATTGGGATAATTGTTGATTTATTTATGCTTTATAACAACATTGGGAGTGGGAGAAATTTTAAACAACTGATGACATTTAATTTCAAAAGAAAATTTCATTTTAAAGTGTGTTTTATGTTTTATCTTCACATTCCCTTTGTATTCACACATGTAATAAAAAATGACTATCTAAGTACCTATGTCAATACATGAACACTTCAATGTAAATTCCAAATGCCAGAAAAAAATGGCAAAGTAAAACATACAAATTATGTAGGAAAGATAATAGACATTATCTAAGAATGTGATACATCTAGAAAAATTATAAAGAAAATTCTAATACCATCATGATAGCCAATATCCTAAAGCATCACAGAGCCCTGACTGTATAGCTCAGTGAACTGAAACAGACTATTGCCAAAATCTATTGGCACATTCAAGTGGAGGGCATTTCATGGCAGCTGTATCCTCAGCAATGTTATCTATGCTAGAAAATAACTTGACACAATAAAACCTTACTATGACGGCCAGCAATGGATGAGCTCTAAGTACATTCCAGTCAGTCTCTGCTAAACACTTTGCACATATTATCTCATCTAATCTGTGCGCGCGCACACACACACACACACGCACACACACACAAACCTATGAGGTAGATCCTTACTTGATAGATAAGGCAATTGAGGCTTAGGGACATCAAAGCCAAAAGCCAGGAAATACAATTTCAGAATTCAAACTCTTTATGTTAAAGCACATCCTAATGAATGGAAGAAATTAAAAGGTCCTTTCAGGTCACAGCCTAAGATTTAAAAACACTAAGTATCATTACCAAAGTTATATAGCTAGTTAGAAGCAGAAATTAAACAAGAACATGAATTTTTTTTTACCATAGTCTTCAATGCATTATACCACATACTTAAAAAAAACAATTTCTATGAAGTTCTTGGAAATTTATTTCCAAATGTATCTCCCAAGTCCCAGTATAATTTTTACAGATACATGTCTTCAGAATCCATTTATCTGCTAATTTCTACATTTTCTCCTCTGAAGAGTTCCATAACCTCTAAAAGATACATTTTATCCCAGTAGGGGTTTAAGAGGATAAAAATAACTAACTCCTAAGGTGTCTTTATTCTCTTATTCATATTTGATTACTAAATTAAGGGAATTGTGAAATACATACCCAAAGTAAATTGATCTTAGATTAAATAATTATGTATTCAACTGGAGTCAAATTGTACATCTCAGTGATGTCTGAGAATTATTAAAAACTGGAAGACTTATTAGAAACTGTCAAATCTTCTCTGAAATCATCAAATATTTACAAAGATTAAGTGAATTTTCCTCTCACCTCTTTAATGGCCAATGCAGATGAAGGACACATTCCTTTACCTAGCTCAGCAGTGTCTAATATTTTGGTTTCCCTGGGCCACACTGGAAGAATTATCTTGTGCCACACATAAAATACACTAACACTAATGACAGTGGAAGAGCTAAGAAAAGATCACAAAAAATTCTCATAATGTTTTAAGAATTTGTGTTGGGCCGCATTCACAGCCGTCCTGAGCCACAGGTTGGACATACCTGACTAGCTAGCTTATAAATAAATCTTTAGTAGACTTTCCAATTTCTGCTTTTAGTAAAAAAAGGATGAGTACATTATCATAGGAAGTTTGACTTTAAAGGAGAAAACAGAGTGGGCAGGAATGAGGAAAGAGATTATTTCCCTTAGTAACAAATATTTTGATAAAACCTATTTAGTGAAATCTTCAACTGACTTATTCTTTATTGTTTACAGTGACTTAAATAAAATCATAGATTAAATGCTAATTTAAAATGACACGAAGCCAAGAGGAATGAATAAGATAGTGTATTAAAAATACAGGACCTCAGAGGTAGAACTTTAACAAGGTAAAATTTAGAAGAGATAGACAATATTTTGCATTGAGAAATTTTTATTTTAATTGTCATTTCAGCAGTGGCAGATTTACCATGAAGCTCATGCTGCATAAGTTTCAGGATCTCTGAATTACTCTAAAATCTTAAAGGGCCCTGTACCTAATTATTTACATAATATTCTACTTCTTAAACAGAGCCTCCAAAATTACATAAGGTCCAAGCTCCACAAAATATGAATTTATCCTTGAGTTTCAACTCTCATAGGATAATGTAAGCTTCCTAACTGAATCCCTCCACCATTATTCAACAAATCTTTCAGATCAAATCAAGGAGAGCGAATAAAATCCTGACAACTTATGCCAGAGCATAATTTGGACAGAGTCAACTAATACCATCTAAGTAAGAGAAATAATCATCTGAAACTAACAAGGCTGGTATTAGAGCCCTCACCTTGTTGAGGAGGAGGGAAATTGCACATACAAGAGGAAAGTGCGTCAAGTTTCCCATAGTAGTAAAACACAAGGGATCAACAAGCATTCCCCCAAACCACACACAAAAAACGATCCAACTAGCACCACCCATACGGCATGGAAGGCCCCAGGCAAATTTTTGTGTGTGTGTGGGACTACCGTCGAAATAAAGTTCAATGTAAATGTGAAATACAGTGAGTTAGCAAAAAAATAATGGGTAAGAGAAAAAGTAGTTACATTTGTGTTTATTGTACCATCAGTACATATTAAGATTCTTTACAGTGTTGGTCACTATCTCTACCTGTTCAGATCCAGGAGCCCTATCTTCATGAGAAAAGGGTATCAATATGGTTATTGTTATTGCAACAGCTCTTTGGAACCTCTGTATATTTAAAAAACCCCGATCTTTTGCACCTGCAGTCCTAACATCATTTACTTAATATTGGTTACATCATTACTCATGACCCTGCATCCCTTATCATGCCATCTGTGAATTGTGACTTCAATAACTCTCGAAATTGTTACCATGCTTTGTTGATGATGACCACGAATGCAAGTCATTCCCAGAGTATTTCAGAAAATGAGAACGACAGTTTGTTTATTGGCCGTGATAAATTTACTAATCTCAATTTCATAGCACAAACTCAACATAGCTTCCAACCATGTTTCCCTTGAACTATTTAGTCCAAAAATCATTGTATTCCTAACAACAGGACTGCTTTTGATGTTGATGTTGCCTATACTCTCACCTTTCAGAAACTGCCACCAGTGCAGAAGATAGGCAAGAGGCCTAGGGGTAATGTGAGTAGTTCTGTTTGTGCAAAAGGAATGTTTTCCCTTCATTCAGCATGGCTTAGACTTGCCCTGGAGAGCACCATCACTGCATCAACTGGAGAACAGTGGTCAGAAGGACCCATTGGCAATGCTGTGCAAGAGTCTTCAAAGGTCTCAGAGGACAGCAGATGGCCATCCCCTGACATGTGGCATGGAGCCTAAAGAGGGACAGGGGTGTTAGTGGCTGGGACTGCACTGGGTCAAAAATGCCTCTTGCAGTCCCTGCTGCCCCCAAGTACTATAGACTGGAGATAGCACAGTGGCCAAACACGTACCAGTGACAGCTGATGGGCAGGCCCAAAGGACAGTTGGTGGCTAAGAGGCCTGAAACGTATCCTGGGTCTGAAATGAGTAAGAATCAAATCAGCACTATGCTGGTAGACCAGTTTCATGTGATCCCACAAAAGAAATACAGCTATGGCCAGCAAGAGTGACCTATTCAACAGGCTACTTTCATAGCAGTGGGACTGGCCATGGGGCTTGGGGACAACATAGAAGTATATCAGTCCCAGAGTTCCTGGGGGTATCTGATAATTCCACGAGCAGAGTAGAGAGTTATAGAGTGTTTCAAAGGCAAGCAGTGGGAACCAGAGCCTGTGTGGATCCTGGTCTGGGTTCAGGGAGCAATGCCTGGATGGCATTGTCAGGCACTGTCAGTCCCAGTTAGTCCAAGGCACTGAGGAAGGCCTTAGAAAATTTTTAAAGAAAGGTACTCCAAAGCTTGGGGCTCCTGAAGGCAAAGGTCCTGAGGCAGGGCCACACTTATCTGGGTTTAAGGGTGGTATGTGATCCAATCCCAAAAGAGAAAATTGTCAGAAAAGTCTGAGATTTGGCAGCTTAGAGGGCTGAATAGTGGGAAGTTGGAAAAGTAACCCAGAGAGTAGGCAAGACTGGATTGGTGATCTCTATCGGGTCCCTCTCCTGATAGAGAATGTGGCACTCTATATAGTTCAGGTTCCTTGAAAGTTTGATTATAAGTGGGAAATAACAAATCGCTTAAAATTAGGGTCATACTGAAACTAAAATGGGTAAAAAAAATTAAAAGACAAACAATAATAACAAATCAACAAATGAAAACCAAACAAACAAGAAAAATAATTCTTCACATATCAACAGGAGTAGCCTCTGAACTAAGAAAGCCAGTATTACTGGACCTGAATTTACATGCCCTAAGATCCCACCCTTGCTCTTTTCCTGTTCTTCTTTGTATCATGTGGGCTGACCCCTGTAGGGGTCTCCCTAAAATTCCAAATCAGCTCATTGCTGGGTGGACGCGAATAGCCAATGGGAAAATCTTAGGAGAGACTAGAAAGTGTTAGGTAGGAAGAACCCAGGAGTATTTTTCTCCCTCTCTTTCTGCCTTTGGAAGCATCTTCATCGTGATGGTTTCTTTTCCTGGTTCCATTACTATAGCCTTGGTTTTGTTAGCCCCTGGGCTCTGATAACCGCATCATCTCCTCTTATCACTCAGCCTAGGAATGCTAATGGCTTCCTGCTTTTGCTAGTCTTTTAGGTCACCTCACTTCCCCCTGTTAGGCTTTCTACCTATTCTATCATCTATTTAACTACTCCTCTGCTTCATACTTGTATTCCCTCTGTTGTAAAGCCTCTAGAATTAAAACAGTGTGGTATTGGCCCATAAATAGACAGAAGGACAATACAACAAAGAGAAAATCCAAAAATAGACTCAGGTATTTATGGATATTGAGTACAAGATCAAGTTGGCATCTCAAATCCCTGCGAGGGGAGGGTGGGAAGATGACCTTTAGAATAAATGGTATTCAGAAAAAGCAAAAAACTGAACTCTATCTCACACGTTACCTCAAGACTAGTTCCAAGATTAAATTCACATAAATAGAAAACATAAAACCACACAAGTTCTAAAAGAAAACACAGAGAATTCTATTAAAACCTAAGAGCTGGCAGAAACTTTCTAACTATGACTTAAAATATAGAATCCATAAGAGGAAAGAATGAGAAAGTGAACTACTTTAAAAAGAAAAAAACATTCTATTACAAGCAAAATCAAAGGACAAATCAGGAGAAAATATTTGTAATTTATGAGGACTGTCCGGAAAGTATCAAGTCATGTAATATGAAAAATAGAGGTGTTTATGGCTGGATTTTTTTCTGGACAGCCCTCGTGTATCACAGACAAAAGTCTAAACCAGTGCTTCTCACCTTTAGCACTATTAACATTTCGGGCTTGGTCATTCTTTGTTGGGAGAAGTGGGGGGTGTCTTGTGCATTATAGAATATTTAACAGCATCTTTGGCCTCTGCCCACAAGATAACAGTTAGCACCCCCTCCCCAGGTATGACAAGCAAAAATGCTTCCAGAATTGCCAAATGTCCTTAGGAAGGGGCTCAGGGATGAAGGAAAAATCATCTCCAGTTGAGAATCGTTACTCTGTTGTAACATATAAGAAAATTGTTAAGTAGTGAATGAAAAGTTCAAGACCCCAGTAGAAAATGGGGCAAAAGACATGGAGAGTTGATAAAAAGAGACAAATGGCTCTTGAGCACATGAAAGAATGTTTAACTTCGCTTATAATAAGAAAAACCCAAATTAAAACTACACTGAGATATGTATTCTTACCTATCAGATTGGCACATCTCCAAACATTTGAAAAAACTCAGCCAGGCATTACTGATAGGAGAGCAACATGGCACAATCCCGCCGAAGGAAGATTTAACAATATCTAACAAAAGTCTCTTCACATTTTCGGTTGATTTAAGAACCTCACTTCTAGGAATCATCCCAAAGAGACACAATTCCACAAATACAAAACAGCACACGCAAGGTTATTTACTGATGCGTTTTTGTTTGTTTGTTTGTTTGTTTTTGTAAGAATAGAAGGCTGAAAGTAATTCGGATGTCCATCAGTAGAAATGTTGGAATAAATGATGGCACACATATCCAATGAAGTACTCTGCAGACCTTAAAGGAAATAAAAACTATATATTGATATGGAATAATACTCAGGCTGTATTGTTAGGAAAAGCAATGTACAGAACACTGTGTGTATATGTGTGTGTGTGTGTGTGTGTGTGTGTGTTGTAAAAAGGAACTAGTAAAAATGGTGACCTATATAGTAGGTGAATAGGAAGAATACATAATACTAGGAAGTAGATGGGAGAAACAAGAATTTCCTGAGTACATCTTCCTTTCTATGTAATTTTGACCTTTGAACTATGTAAATATCTTATATATTAAAAGATTTTAAAAATAGGAAACATTAAACCCTGAAATTGAAAAGAAATCAAAGTAAATAAACTTAATTATTTGAAATTAGTAACAAAACTCAGAGAAAAATCATTTCAAGTGACTTTTGATACAGCATTCTGATTATATATATATATATATATTTTTTTTTTTTTTGGGGGGGGTAGTTCCCTGGCTGGGAAATCGAACCCAGGCCGCAGTGTTGAGAGCACAGAAGCCTAGCCCCTACACCACCAGGGAACCCCCCTGATTATATTTTTAGGACTATCTTATAACATTATCCTAAGCTCAAAATGCATTTCAAACAAATCTTAAATTTCATTCAATAGTTTTATCATTATTATTAATTTTTGGTATTATAACTCAGAACCTATTTTATATGATAGAATAAAACAAATACCTTGGGAAAAAATTTTCATTACATAAAAAAAGAAATACAAATATAAAATGAAATAAAAAACCTGTATATTCATTTTAATTAGAAACACCCACATGAAAGCTTATATATGTATACATGTGTACGTATGTATTGATATATGTATTTGTTTAAATTTTTTTTACTGGCACTATCCACTATCATTGATTGTAAAACACCAAAGATAGAAAAATTCACAAGTACATGGTGGCTGTTAGAGAGAAAGAAAGAAAATGAGAGAGAGAAAGAGAAAGCACAGGCATTTGGGGGTGGGAAGAGCAGAAATCTATTGGTCACTATCAGTGGTAACTAACATACCAAACTTTTACTTTAAAAGTTGGTAATTAAGGGAAAATAATTAAGAATTTCTCTATGTTTTTGGAAGAACTTATTGCCCAGGCCCACTTTACTACAGAAAGCTCTTTATAGAAGATTCACAGCCAATAAATGCAGAGAAATTATATTATAAGAGAATCACAATTTTGCAATCCCAATGAAACAATTTAACCCATAAAGGATCATCAAAGAATAATAAACTCTTATGTGGAATGTCACTGGGAAAAGCATGGTGCCATTCTCAATAGTTCATTCACTCCACAGTTTACTTGCTAATTGCAAAGGGAAAAGCAGACCTTAACAATGGTGAGATCTGGTGGAAACCACCAAATGTGAGCAAATTTACATAACTAATAGAGGGGAAACCTGACATTATATGCCTCCTGATCTGATGCAATATAAGGTGCTCAGAATCACCTACCAAAGTGTTCTTGCAAAAATGCTTAACCTGAATACTCATATAATCAAGATTTCAGATCTAATTTCCAGGTTATAAGAAATATAGTTATCATGTACTCAGCAAGCTCTCTTCTGGATATTTACCACCCAAATTTGAAAACCTTAACCCACAGATATATGTACCCCGATGTTCACTGCAGCATTGTTCATGGTACCCAAGATATGGAAACAACCAAAGTGTCCCTTGACAGATGACTGGATAAACAAGTTGTGGTACATATACACAATGGAATATTACTCAGCCATAAGAAAAGATGAAATACTGTCATTTGCAACAACACGGAACGACCTTAAGATCATCATGCTAAGCGAAATAAGCCAGACAGAAAAAATCAAGAACCATATGACTTCACTCATATGTGGGATATAAAACTGAAAGCAATAAAGAAAAAAACCTCATGGACACAGTCAATAGTTTAGTGATCATCAGAGGGTGAGTGGGGAGTGGGGAGGGGAGGAGGCAGGGGAGAAGGGAAGGAATGTCAAATGTATGGTGATGGAAGAACTGACTCTGGATGGTGAGCACACAAGGCAACAAACAGATGACACACTGTAGAATTGTACACCTGGAACCTATATAATTTTACTAACCAATATCACCTCAATAAATTTAATTTTAAAAAAAGAAAGAAATACAGGAAATAAAGGGTGTAAAGGAGCAAGTATAAAACCCAACAAGAAAACCATCAAACAAATAAAGAGTGTCAGATAATCTAGAAAAAAATAATTGTTCTAGATTAAAATAAAGTGATGTAGAAACCAAATGAAATATGTAAATTTTGATTGAACCCTGGTTTGGAAAAGCAGCTGTAGGAGTATTTTGGGGGGAATTGGATAAATTAGATAAATTTGTAGATTAGATAAACTAATAGATATCAGTTGATTAAGAAATTATTACTAATTACCTCATGCATTAAACAGTATTATGGTTATGTGGGAGAATGTGTTTTTTTTTTCCATACATGCTGAAATATTTAGAAATAATATTATCTCTGAAATTTATTTTCAAATGATTCAGCAAGATAGATGATAGATTGATAGATGATAGAGCAAATACGGGAAATGTTAACTGTTGACTAAAGGTTGTTGGATGATGTGCATATGTTCATTGCATTATTTTTTTTAACTTTTCTGCTTAAAAATTTTTGTAATAAAAATGTGGTTGAAAACATTGTACAAATATAGAATGAGATATGACTGAACACTAAGAAGACTGTGTCAGGGGGTTAGTGGGACACGATTATTTTATCCTTAAAACTATTTAAAGAGCCACAAAAAGTACTTAGTCTGAGACAGCGAATGGTATGGAGATGGTAGGGTGGTACTGGATTCACCTTCTAGAGCCAAAATGGCACTGGGGAGCTGTCTGAGATGTAGGTACTGACAATGAACCCGATTACATTAAAGATCTGTGGATCTAGAGAGCATTTGGTCATGACTTACAAAAATAGGTAGCAGTAAGTGGTGATGTTGGCAGGGGAGATCTCAACTACTATTGTTTTGGTTTATGGAACATGGTGATAGGGACAACAAAGAGAAATCCAGAGGAGAAGCAACTGTCATTGAGGACACTTATCCCCAGGAAGGATTCAGGCTGAGATCCAAGCAAAAGGGTATAAAGGAACTAAACAGAAATGTAGGGAGGCCAATAAATCCAGATAAATCCCTGCTCTCTGGGAGGCAGTGGTTTGTTAATAAGTACCTGGCCTCACCACACACTATTTTCAGGGTGAAAAGGAAATATTACTTTAATGGGCTAGTTGAAAATTTCACAGGTGTGGAATTTAACTACCTGTTAGAACTGTAGGTAAGATATCACAATCTCATAACATTTTAGTGCCTTTTAAAATGACTATAATTTATCAGAATCTTGGGGGGAAACTATACACTGAAATAACAAATATTGGAATATGACTAATTCAAAGGTTGAAGAAAAGACTTGAAAATAGATGTTTTGAAGCTTAAGTGAAAAGGAAGATTCTGTTTAAGTGACAAGGATAAACTAGGCCTAAGAATTTTTTGTTGTCTTCACATTCTACCACCCAGTTTCTGGTACTGGATCCCAAGGAAAAGCTCAAGGTGGCTGAAGTTGCTCTTTCTGAAATTACTCTGGCTCCTTTCAAAGTTAGCTCACTCCACATAGCATTTACAGCCTGTCTGTCCTACTCTACCTCTTACCCATACAGAACATTGTATTGTTTTCCAGGTTAAACTCTACTTGTCCTTGACTAAGCAGCATATGTGCTCAGGAAAATGTATTGTATTGGATGTTTTCTCTACACATTTATCACAAGATTCAGTTCGTGGGGAGTCCTGGACCCTTGGTGACAGCTTGATGAACAAGAGAGAGTAGAACTAAAGTTTCCCAGTCCCTGAGCCTGTAAATTCGTAATTTAAGAGATAAGATTTATGAGAAGAGGCATGTCTGCAAAGGCAAGGATTAAGGATCAGATGAATTAGTTGCTGGTCTATTTATCAGATGCATAAATTTACCCTCTTGGTATGCTTCCTCATCTGTAAGGACCCTCCAAGTTCTTAAGTTTTATGATTTCATTTGTAAAGAACTGATCTCTGATGCTAGCCTGGTGTCTGAAAATAGTTATCCCTTATTATTAAAGAAATAAACATTTCTTGGAAAAATATTTTCCATTTCCATTGATAATGCAAAGACAAACTCCACCCGTATATATTAATAACTATAACTCTTCATAAGTAGCATCTGAACTGATAACGCTTTTTCATTTATTAAAATGTTCAACAGTGCTAAAGCTATTTAGCTACATTAGCAAACAACCCAAATTAACACTAGTATTGTTTCTTTAAAATTGATGACCCATGTGTGAATAATACCCGAATTACACTGAACTTGAGCATTTAAAATCAACTTGCACCATACTGATACCACTTGGGGTTCTTACCATGCTGTGTTTCCTATGATTCAGTTGTAATTAGTCAGGATATACCGCAGCTGTTTGTAATTTCAGGGCAGAATAAGATGTTTATAGAGAGAAAAATGTTTCATTATTTCTGCTTTTTAAAACTTCTTTCTTAGTAAATGGTGTTTTACGATATGTTTTCTCATAATTTCAAACCCTAAGCTAGGTTGTTAAATAGGGTTTTATCATACATGGAAAACTTGCTGCATACTATTTCCTTTCCCAGTCTCTCCCCTAGTTCTCTACATGAATATACAGCACACACACATGATTTTTATATATGACAAATCTGGCTTTGCATAAGATGTTACTGTAAAAGTACACTGGGTCAGCTTTTCTCAGCTTTTTACATTTCTACTCTGGTACCATGGCCAGGGTTTCAGGTGCATTATTATTTCTTTTAGTTTTAGTTGTTCTTTTTTTTTTTCTTTTCATTTTAGTGGTTATTCTGAAGAAGAATCATGTCTCATCAGAATATTTTTATGTCTGCATTCCCTCATGATGTATGCCTTCTATATTATGCTGGGCTGCACTCTTTTTCCTGCTTTTACTCTCCGATATCTGGGTGATGTTGAAACAGTCATGGATATAACAGCAAGAGTTTGTATTAAAACCAAATATAATCCTTATAGATACAGCATGGAATCCTGAAATACCATAAAATACAGTACGAAAACACCTTCTCAAATATCTAGAAGACAATTATTAAATTCCTGCTATAGTTTCACCCTTCTTGTACAATTTTTATATATACCCAATTCCTACCCTTGAATTTCTACAGAGGAGGAAGCAGTGGGAAAAGGAGGAGCTATGGGGTAACAGAAGGAGAGGGCAGGAACGGGCCATTATGTACATGTGACAGCAAAGAATTTGTAGAAGGATCAGGAGATGTATTAATAGTATGAAAACTGGAAGATGCAAAAGTATATTTCTCAGGGCTTTAAGATAAGGGAGAGGAATAAAGGAAGGCCTGTATAGTTAGTAGCTACTATTTCTACTTGACTAGAAGCCTCCTTCAGCTAGTAACAACATGATCTTTTTCTCTGAGAAATGTCCCATTTTCTGTGAGATGGGTGACAGCCTCAATCACTGTGCCCTGTCCTCTCTTGGCCTAGAGTAGGGATTTGACCCAACCAAGGACAATCAGATGCTTCATGGAACATAAATTGAGTGACACAAAGACTGAAGGTTTTTCAAGTTGATTTATCTTACCAATGGTGTTTTGAAGAGAAGAGACTTTCTCATCAGTCTCTGCTCCCTTGCTACTCATAGCCCTAGTTGCTCCAGTTACTATTCTTTTTGAAGCCTTGCTTTTCAGTACTGCCGTTATCTGTTATACCCTAATTGATACATCCAGATCAAGGAGTTAGGTTTCTTTAGTGATGTGGAAAAGTAAGAAAGAAAACTGATGTTGATAATGAGTAAAATGGATTAAAGAATGGAGGCTTTTTGCAAAATAGTAGAGAAGGATTTTGTCCAGAAATGAACTGGAACTCTGGTCCATCTTGAGATAAGAATGCTAAGCCAGAGTATAAATCAATGCATTGATTCATCAGAGAAAGTCACACAATAATAAATATCAGCTGCACCAAAAACTGTGCTTAGTAAGATGTTTGGATTTATTTAGCCATTTCTATACAAGAAACTCCGATCTAAATTAGGTTGTTTTAATCTAAAGATTGTGCTGATTGAGACCATTTGTTGTACTTCCTAGAATTCAATAATATGGCTTACATAAGTAAAGGGGGTCCTGGGTAATATATAAATCAATGGAAAAAATAGGATATTTCTAGCTGAAAAAAAATCACAGTAATGGGTACTTTCTTAACTTCCTCTTAAAAGATACAAATTCACACACCTTCTTTGTCTTTCTGATATGCTCAGTGTTGTTGCTTTTGAGTTTTGAATGTAAATTTAATACAAATTTCACTTGGCTTCTTGACCTTAATTGAATTGCAACTCATAGATGGTTGTAATTTTTTTAATGTATATTTTCTGTTGGCAAACAACACAGAGGACTGCTTAACTAGAGAACATACTGTTTTCCAGAGTCAGTAAGTTCAATTTCAGCTAGTGTCTATACATTTGGATAGACTTTGATCTTGAAGTCTACATGGTAAACAAAGTCAAAGTCTCAGGATAAGCCATTAGTTGATTTAGGAAAGAGTTTGGGTATACCAAGGTTTCTCAACTTTGGTACTAGTGACATTTGGAGCTGAGTTATTTTTGGCTGTGGGGGTAGTCCTGTGCACGGTAGGATGTCTGTCAGCTTCCCTGAGGTGGACCCACTAGATGCCAGTAGCAACCCTCTCAGTTGTCAAATGTCCCTGTGGGGAGAGGCCACCATCACTCCCCGCGGAGAACCACACTGGAGCATCTCACTGTGGTTGCAGCATTGGTTTCAGAGCCTGACAAATCCGAGCTCAGCTCTCAGGTTTGCCACTTTCTCACTGTTGACTTGCGAAATTACTCACTTTCCTTCTCTGGAAAATGTTGAATTGTAGTATGGCCTACCTCCTAGGGTTCTGGGGAAACTGAGGGAAGACGATGCACTTAGCTTGGTGACTCACCCACCGTAAAAACTCAGTAAAAGTAATCATTGCTATTAATAACAACAGCATCATAATCTCTAAATGCAAAATCCCTGACTCAGATCTGCAAAATAATGACTAATCACATTTCCAATTATGTTATTTTACAAAGGTATAATGAACTAAAACTTGAATGTAAGTAAAGTATATTAAGTTTAAATACAATAAGTCCTAAATGAGACAGATAAACTTTGTCGTTAACTCCTTAAACCTGAAACTACTTTCAGAGAAATGACCATGGTCATGTTGCTTTCCATATATGACTGCTGAGGAAAGTTCAGGTAGGAGAGAGAAAACTGAGTAAGAGTTATATATCTAAAGCTATAGGGCCTAAGAAGAGAACCTTGATTTATTTCCTCCTTCCTCTAATCCCTTAGATGTTAGCAGTGAAACATACTAAGAAAATGAAGAACTAGAATGTGGAATATTGTCACATGGAAGTAACGTAAGTATAACCAAAGACAAAATTTAAATGAAGGAATTTCATACATGCACATTTCAAATGCACTGAACCACAAAATTAGAGAAATGATAGATGAATACATGGATTGTCAAACAACTGTACAAAAATAAGCTTCTGAACTTTAGTGTTTTACTTAATATATAAAAAATCCTTTTTCTTGACTTAATTACAACCTCAGTCATCACAATGTAATGCATATGAAGAAACTATTTTATGCCAAACTTTGAGGCTGTGAAAAAAGTTACATGAGTAGAAGAACATTTAGAAATGCTGATTTAAATTCCTGAGCATAAAATTCAATCATCTGGGAATTTTATATGCTTTTCCCCTAGATTCAGGTGAGTATAGCTCTTAACCATAAACAAATGGTTGTTCTGAAGGGGCATTTTGTAATTGTTTTAATTCCAAGTTCACTTTGTCTGGAGATATTCAGATAGTGAGTGCTTTCATGCTGGGGTTTGTGGAAAGGGTAAAATATAAAAAGCTCAAAATAGTTTGTTTGGAGATTCTGCTACAAAGAGGAATCCTGATAAATGCTTCATACTTGTACTTGCAAGTATATCAGTAACAGGGTCTCTCATAAGTAAATCACAGTATATAATCTTAGAAATACTCTCTAGGAAAGTACACTGCTTGGTCCAAGTTATGTGCTACTCTCTTACAATGAGCCATGCCATGATTAAAATTGCTTTACCACTAAATTGCACAAGGATGCTGTGTAATTCAACCAATATTCAACAAATAATTCTTGATGAAAGCCTCATCTCCCTTCATTTCAGCAAATTAAAATGAAGTTGCAAAGGCTCTAAACAAGTCACACAGCTAGTTAAATTGCAGAGTTTGTCCAGGAAACACACTCCTGAATCCCGCTCCAGCTCCAGCTGCACACAATTGTTTTGATGACAGAAGTCTACATGTTCATTTGATCTAAGACATCCTTCACCTAACATACACTGCCTATACACATCTTTATTTACTTTTGAATGAGATAAAGTGTTGAATAGTTAAAGCATGTGGTCATTGTTCATTAGAAGCATTCTTGAACAAAATAAGCTTTCTCTTTATACTCTGGCTTTTGCATGACTGACAGTATCTAAAGAAACACTTGAAGAAAACACTGGGAACTATATTCCCTGAGATTCAAAAAGATTACCAGTAAAATTTTTAGAATCTGGAAACTTAAACCAGGGCAAGGAAAATTAAACTATCATAAAAGTATTCTTCATCAACAAATTTTGACTTGTTGTATATTGCATTCATCCATAATGAATCTTTTCAAGCTTTTCTAAAGCAACACCAAAAACTGAGTTCCAAAAAATGATTTATACAAAAGCAAACTCTTAGGAAAAAGCATACATCTTCCCAAGGTAATCACTTTTAAGGCATTTGCATGTTTTAAATACCAGTCAGTTTATTTAAAAATGCTTCATCATATTATAGTGATTCTTTGAGGTTGATTGCATTTTCCAAAGATAGTTACAACAATATTTCCCATTCCATATGTTCTTCTAGAATCTTGCAAATTTCCTATGAAGAAGTAAAGCCTACCTCCTGCCCTCTTAAATTTGAATAAGTTTGTTACTTGCTTATAATGATAGTATACAACTTCCCCAGCTAGGTCAGGAAAGGCAGTGCAACTCCCATTTCTACACTTGAACACTCAGGCCATTCCCAGCTTCGCCAGATGGCAAACAGTTCTCTAAGGAAGAGGCTCAAGCCAAAGATCAAATCCAGATGGGACTGCAAGGTCATGTGGCAAGACTTCAGAAAGATTTAAGGCTGTACCTCCTAGAATATTTAAGACATACAAAAGGCTCCTAAGGTTCTTAAAGGCATGCCTCATAGGTCCTCTCTGTTAAACAATATAGGACTTTTAAGTATCTTAAGGATGTTGTCCTGTATGTGAGGAGGTGGTGGTGACGTGTTTGTGCAACCTGTCTCATTACCAGTACGTCAGCAGTGACACCATCTTCAGAACAGTGTCTGTGACACACAGGGCAATGTCCCTCATTCCAGCAGGCCTCCATGTATGTGAATGGTCTGACTGCCTAGATTTTGCAGGAAAAATGGATATTATTTTAGTTCTGGATTTTGAGGCATGAGGCTGACAGTGATTGATAGAAACTGACCCCGGTAAGAGATACAAATTGCTTTAAAGGCTGCTACAATTCAATTGTATGAGGATGGCTTTATGAATATCCTTCAGCAGACTCACAGGGAACCCAAAGTAGAGAAGAGATTATTCTGAAGAGATTTGTGACTGTAGCTTTTCTCTAGTAGATTGATAGCTGATAAGATTTATAGAAAATCCACAAAGATTTTAAGAATTATGTGGGTAAAAACAACACCAGTTTAAAAAGAAAAGGAACATCAATAATACAAAATGAAAAGAAGTCTTTGGATGCTAGAACCAGTATGGGCAAGAATCAAACTGTTTGGTTTCATACATAGGTTGCCTATCATGAAAAGGAAGGATGACTCAGAGGGGATAAGGCCGCAGAGAACAGAGCCAACCATCATGAAGAACATCTCTTGGAGAGTAGACCTGAGCCCTACTCATGAAACTGGCAATATGTACCTCACCAGAATTCTGAATTTCTACAGACTGATGACTTTTCCATCTCTTTTTAATGGAAGTTTTTATTGTAGTTAATCTATGCATGTCTGATCATTATGTGATAGATATATGAGTGGCAGATAAAATTTTTCTTTAGTTCACAGGATGTCTGACTCAAGTGCTTTGCTTAAGGCACCTGCCTTGGGAAACTCAACTGCACCTGGACTAATTAAATGATGGCCCTGAAGCCTGAGACTAATGCTAAACAAGATGAAACTTTTGAAGGATCTTGGGGAGAGGCAAGAATATTTTGCCTGTGGTAGGGGTGCAAATTGTTGGGCTAGAGGAAGACTGTAGTTTACAGAGATATCTACAACTATATCTGCTATCCCACATGTTCATTTAGAATGTTGCCACACTCCCAGCATGAGGTAGAGTCTAATATCCCTCCTATTGAATCTACTTGGATTAGTGACTCGCTTATAACCAATAAAACGTGGCAGAAGTGGTGCTGTATGACTTCTGAGGCTAGGTCAGAGAGGCAATGCTACTTCCTCCTTGCCTCTGCAACACTGGCAATGGAACCCTTCATCACCATGCAAGCAGCCCAGTCACCCGGAGCCCAACACGCCTTGAGGAAACTCAAGCTAGCCCACACATGGAGGCCTCATGGAGAAGCCCAGGGACTACCTACACGAGAGAGGTAACACGGCCAGTCTTCTCCCACCCCACACTGTTCTAGCGCCAGCTACCATCTCACTGCAGCTGCATAGACCCTGAGACTTTATCAACCAGTGAAGCCTGTCTGAATTCCTGAACTATAAGATAATATAATTATTCCTGTTGTTTTAATCTATTAAATTTTGGGGTGACTTGTTGCACATCTCTTCTAAATTAAAAAGACATCTCTTTTAAATTAAAAAGAGCCTTCACATTTAAGTCCACTTTTTAACAGGTGAATGCACTTACAGAGTCAGGACTTTCATTACTCAGTTGCATTTGGGCTTACATATAAGATTTTTTAAAAAATTAGCTAGCTGCCACCAGAAGTCTAAATTGGAGGTTAAAATAGGCTTGACTCCTTTTTAAATTATTATCATTTATACCATGGACCATGGAAAGATTATTGAGAGACAGGAAAACATGGCGGTTAAGAGCACAGACTCCAAGTCAGAATGTATGGGAAAAAAATCCCATTTCCAAAGTCTTCTAGCCATATGAATGAGGGTAAGTCAGTTAAAGGTTCTGTGCTTTAGTTCCCCATCTGTAAATCACAGGTGAGAGTGGTACCTATGTAGATACTGTTGTAAATATTAAATGGGTTAATATAGGCAAAACATGTAGAAAGGTTCTTAATAAAAATAGAGATTATTTTACCCACAAAAATCTAATTGAAAATGACAACTTTTATTGCTGAAATGAAGAAAATTGTTTTAACTACTTTAAAATTGTTCAGAATTAAAAAATGAATCTTGTTGAGTGAAGAAAAAGTGCTTTATACAGCTTTGGAAGTGGTTATATAAGTACCTAGAGGCCCCCACACAATATGGGAAAGTTAGAATCTTCTGCCTTGAATTTGTCAAAATGAACTAAAAATAGATGAAGAATAATAAATACTGAGCTGTGAGTGCTCATGTCTACTTAGGATAATTTAGTGACAATAAATCTAAGCAGACCCACTGGGTTATGACAAAACATTTTCCTAACTAAATCTAATTTGGTTGACTTTTTCTGTTTAATTAGTGAATATTGTAATTACGCGTTCTGAAGGTTGTATGAATTTAGTACCATCGAGTAGCACTAAAGCAAAGCAGAACAAAATACTAATGCTTAGAATTTTTCTGAGGACTCGCCTTCTTGTAAAGAATATAATTAACTGCCTAGAGAGTAATCTTCATTAGCCTACATAATGAATCCTGTGAAAAAGTGAGGCACTTCCACATTTGTTCTCATGAACACCTACATGAACTGGTCTGATTTAGTTATACCTAGGGCATTTCCAATAATTATAAGCACAGGGGTCTATCAAGACCTTCTCATGGGAGAAAATTTATTAATATTGGCAAAGTAGATACAGTACTGCATGGCTGATCTCTTCCACCAGCAATAGATATAGAGAGGTCTAAATTTTTCACAAAAGTAAGCAAATATAAGTTACAATCAACACTTTTTTCCATTCTTTCAGGCTGACATCTGGAGACATTTTGTTAGGGTATAGATTTTTTCTTTTCTTTTCTTTCTTTTTTTTTGTAATTTAATTAATTAATTAATTAATTGCTTAATCTTGTCCTTTTTGAGATATGTTCAAGAAATATTTAGGAAACAATGTCATATCATATAATATCAACAAAACAGGAAATTTTTTCATTAAGAAAGAAGAGGTAGAAAGAGTCAGTTATGAAATAAGCAGTGGGGAACAGAATTGTATTTTCTAGCATCTGCACAACAATGGATTGTTACTACAATAAAGAAGGGTTTGAATGAGCTTAAAATAAGGATTGACTGATTCTTAATGTATTTTGCTATCACATTGGCTAGATAAAAAATTACATTTGGCCACATTTAAAAATTTTTACTTAAACTTACTTTGGCTTGCTTATCATTTCTTTTTCAGATTAGTTTTGTTGACTAATTGCTTTACTTATAGCCTTCATTCTCTTTAATAAATATTTATGAGGCAACAATTCATTTATTGGCACTGTACTAGGGGCCCGAGTTTCCAGTAGAAAGGCATAATCTCTGTAATCATTAAGCTTATGATACAATAAAAACAAAGCAAATAAGCAAAGGCATGTAGGGTGGGCCCCCAACCCAGTGGCTGGTGTGTTTACAATATGAGGAAAGGACATGGAGACAGAGGAGGCTATGAGAAGATGGAAGCAGAGAGTGAAGCTACACTGCCACAAGCCACAGACACCTGGAAGCTAAAGGGACAAGGAGGGGTTCTTCCTGAGAGCCTTCAGGGTGGAACGGCCCTGCTCACACCCGACTGCAAACACCTAGCGTCCAGAATGGTGAGAAAACAAACTTCTGTTGTTTCAAGTGACTCAGTTTGTGGCAGCCTTGAGAAACGAACACAGACATTGACTTTGAAGTACTTGTGGGATATCTAAGTGGAGAGGTCAAGGAGGAAGATGAATTTAGAGGTTTTGGACTGCAGTTTGGGCTGGAGATAAAACTTTCAGGAACATCGTGATATGATTTGAGCAACAAAGCCATGTAAGTGGCTCCGATCATGTAGGAGGCAGTCTGTGGAGTGAGAGAAGAGGAATAGTCTAGAACAGAAACCTTGTAGGAGTGAGCAGAGAGAGAGGTATCCACAAAGGGGGACCAAGACGGAAAGTGGAGAGATGGAAGGAAGACTCGGAGACTGTGGTGTCACAGACCCACATGGGGAGTGTGTCTCACGGCTTAAGTGAAGCAGACTGGTCGAGTAAGATAAAGACATCACCCATTATATTTGGGAAGAGACAATCCTGGGGAATCTAACTGAGATTTCAGTAGAGTTAGTGGGGAGTGACTGACAGATGAGAAAGTGAGTCCAGGAAGTGTAGACAACTCTCTCTAAGAGGTTGAAGGTGAAAGGGAGGAAACCTATGGTAACTAGAGGCAAACCAAAGACTGAGGGAGGGCTGTTCCTACGACTTAATCATCAGTATCTGAATTTACTTTCAGACGATTGTGTTTCTATGTAATGAGGCACCTCAATGTTTAGACAATGATGATAAAACAAACAACACGGCACCTTATTGTTAGCCTATATAAACTTCTCTCTAAATTATAGTAAGGCAACAAGAACATGTTTTACAGATACAAGTTTGCAAAGCCAGTAAATGAGAATCTATTGTTGGTAGAAGTTTTCTGCATAATTTATAAAGAGAGAAGTTGTAGGCAGGATAATGCTTTGAAATGCAAAACATCTGACTCATAGCAGGGATGAAGAGAAGGGAATGACCCACAAAAGACACTTATTTTATTGTTCACATACAGGGCAGAGAAAATTCCAAACAGATAAGGCATCAGTCATCTCAAAGCAAAATGACTTGAATGAAGGTGAATCATGGTGTCACCAGGGAAATGAATCAGGTGCCCACATGCCCAATCTTCTTCATAATGATTATTTTTCCCTCTTCTAAATTAAGACTAAAGTCAGGTAATAACTAATGTCCCTGTAGAACAAATTTAGCCAAATGGAAATATACAATGGCCTGAGAAGTAAAATGAAAATATTAAAGGGATGCAGCTTTCCCAGCAAGGAGAGAGAGAGAGAGAGAGAGAGAGAGAGAGAGAGAGACAGAGAGAGAGAGAGAGAGACAGAGAGAGAGAGAGAGAGAATCTGCTGTCCTGGACCAGTTTCAGTTCCTTGAACATATATCATGTTCTCACATCTTTGCCAAACCTTGTGCTGTTTAGAAAAATCTTCTTTCTGTCCAGATAACTCCTGCTCACTCTTTAAGTCTTGACAGAAATATTACTTCCTGTCACAGGATGTCCCTGACCTCCTCAATTCGAGTAAGTCTTCTTGCTGCACTAACCCCCACAGCACCTAAATGTGCCCTTGTGTAACACTCATTAGGACATACTGAAATTGCTGATGTAAAGTCTGCCTTCTCTATGGACTCTGAGCTCCATGAGGGCAGACCTTATTTGTTTCCCACTGTGTCATCTCTGTACAGTAACGTGTCTGACGCTTCAATGCTCAAGAAATAGTTATGGACTGAATGAAGAATTAAATGCATGGGGAAAGTCTGGAATCCTTGTTGCAGCACAGCGGGAACAGTCAGAAGATACAGGTTCTGGGAGTTCCCTGATGGTGTAGTGGCTTAGGGCTTCGGCGCTGGCGCTGTCAGTGCTGTGGCCTGGGTTCGATTCCCAGTCAGGGAGCTACCCACATACCAAAAAGCAAAAAAAAAAAAAAAAAAAAAAAAAAAGAAGATACAGGTTCTACTAGCTCTGTCACTAGCTTACTAGTCATGTGACCTTAAGCAAGTTTCCTTAACCGCTATGAACCTACTTTCCTCTCCTTTAAAATGGTGATTAGGGAGTTCCCTGTCAGCGCTGCGGCCTGGGTTCGATTCCCAGTCGGGAGCTACCCACACACCAAAAAGCAATAAATAAATAAATAAAATGGTGATTAAACTATCAGTCCTATTTACCTACAAGGTTGCCGTGGGGCTCAAAGTAGATGAGAAGGGACAATATTCATTAATTACCTACCATGTGAAAGTCCTATGCTAGGTAGCCCATCTATAGTATCTCTAAAGAAATAAAAGAGTCTCTGAAAGGTTATCATTCACCTAAGTAGCAAAGCAAAAACTTTCCAGATTTTCCTGGTTCAAGGCTATTTTCTCTCTTTCTCTATTCTTTTCCTTCCTCATCACATTGCTTCAATATTCATTTGATAAATTCTTCAAGTCATGGGACAAGCATTATACTTGTTCCCTGACTCTCCTGGGAAGATTTATATGCTTTTATCTCCAATGTCATATTATTTTAATGTAATAACATTCAACTTTAATTATTTGCTTATCACAAAGTTTTTCAGAGAAGGGACCATGCCTTTCCATCATTGTATGCCTAGTATCTCGCCTGGGTGTTAGCACTTTATAACTACTAAATGAGTATTTATTAAATGAGTGAATTAATTTCTCTTTCTAGTACTGATAAATTTGATAATAACTAATTTTTTTTAGGGCTTATAGTTTTACATTTTTTTTTGTAGCGAACCAGTAATTAAGGCTTTGATGACAATGGCTCATACGCTTGAGGTTGCTAAGATAGTATAATGAACATATGATACCAGCTCTTATCCAATAACAAACATCTGGGTTTAAATAAATAATTAAAGATGACTTTTAAAGAATAGCTAATAGGGACTATATCAAATATGAGGTATGGAGAAATGGTCCAGATTTATTTTGAATTTGATATTCTAGTTTTAATTTTCTATATGGCAACTTCAGGGAACAAATATATTGTTAGTAAATAGCAAACTACTTAGCCTAGAGAACTTGACATGTCATTTATTGTAGCATTACACTGTTCCAGAGGATTATAATTAATAGTAGAAATAAAACAGTTGCAAATTAATGGCCTACTGCACATCGATGGACTAGAAGACTAAAATAGAGCTGGAAGTTTCCTTTACATTTGAATGAAAGTGAACACTATTTATTTGATATCCAAAACAAGTAAAAAATATAAAAAAATACTTTGATGTTACATAATATATCTAAATTCTTCATTTAAGACAACAGCTTGTCAAAATGCTAATTATTAGGAACTAAGACACTTGTTTAGATAATAATGCCTCCTTTCACATGTGCTATGTGCTTTCAAAACGGAAGTCTGAAATCTATTATTAGCTTTACAGAGCCAACTCTTGATTATCTGAGCTAATAAAGAGAATGCAGACATCTGTGCTAATAGAAAGAACACACACATACAATAGACTTGTTTCAGAGCTACAAAGATGGATAATACAAAAATCACATCTTTCACTGTGGAATTAAGTGTTGGCTCTCTGCATATTTGTCTTCCCGCTACATTCCATTAGTTTTCCTAAGGAAGCAGAACAATGCTGTGGAAAACTCACACATCTATAAGGGAAAGTTCACTCCTGATCCTGTGAACGGCTTGCCAGAGGTTAGAATCTGTCAGCGGGATTCATTCTGCACACTGGATTTTGATCATTGTTAATATGTTAAAAAGTTCCCATTCTCAAGGCTCCAGGTCCTAATACAATATCCTCAAGCTCACTCATGGCTAATACAGAAACTGATGCCAAAGAAAAGGTCAGTTCTGAGAAAGGAAAAGAAATTCATAATATGCCTTGCTTTGCTGGTGAAAGAATAGAGATAACTAAAGTTTTTCCTGTTATTTTTAAAATTAAGCCTCAGATATTGGTCCACTAAAATAAATAGGGGAAGGAAATTAGAAATCAAAGCACGTTGCAGATAGATTGCTTTCTAGAGTGATATGAATGATTTTGGCAATTTTGGGTCAACTACTTTATAATTATCTAAGGAAACTGAAGAGCCTCCCACCATAAATCACTGCTATCTTTTCATCTGTGAAATCAGATCAATTATGTAACAAAATTTTACATTAAAAATGACACTTCTCTCTGGGGCAATTTTTGAAATGACCAATGAAAGGTGGGCTCTCTGGCTCAGAAGAAAGCAATGTACTTAAGAGAAAAATCTGGTCTGGCCTTACTGTATAGATAGAAATTGGCATACAATAGAATTCCAATAAAGCAAATATTCATTCAGTTATTCAATCATGTACCACTTATTGAGCATCCACCATAAGTTAGTCACTATGCCAGGTACTGGGGATACATCTTACTTGAGAAACAGTCTCTGTATTTAAGGAGCACATAGACACATAAACAAATACTTTTACATGTAAAATAACTAATAGTAGAGGTGTGTGAAGAGTGTTGGGGGCACACAGATGAAAGAATTGCTGGCGTTAGAGCGGGCTTCACAAAGATTACCCTTAGCCCAATCCCATATAAGAACCGAAGTTCACCAAGTAAATTAGATGGAAAGGCAGTTCAAGCTAATAGAAACGTACTTTAAATAAAAAAACATGAATTCTAGGAACAATGTCCTAAGAGTACGTGGTGTATTTGAGTAGGAGTAAATAAAAAGTTACAGGTGAATTCCTATGGATTTTGTTGGGCATGCCAAGACATTTGGACATTCTCATACAGATAGAGACAAGGCATAGAGGTCATTAGACAGTGGAGTGGCATGATCAGGTATCTCCTTGAAAAAAATGAACTCTGTTTTGCTTTGAGAAAAAGCCAAGTCCTGGAAGAGGGGGCCTAGCTGGGAAGCATCAATAATTCAGGCAATTCCAGTCTGTACGGTCCCTAATGTACTTTCCTGCCCTCCAGTTTATGTCTTAAGATTTCAGTAGTAGAACTTTAGCTTCACAATTTAGCACCTACCAAAATAAAAACTAATCTTTTCAGGAAAATGGTATGATGGATATGCATAAGTGCTTTAACTGAGCTGGGCTTGGAGATCTGGGGTGAAGGAGACAATTTTCAAAGTCTTCACCCTCAATCATGTTTATAATCTCAATGACAGCAAAGGACTAGTGCTAATCAGGGAGGTGACTCCAGGCCAAAGCAGGTGAAGTCATCCTTTCTGTCAAATCAAGGGGATATTATAGTCATTTTCTATCTCTGCATAACAAATCACAATAAACTTAGTGGCTTACAACAGCATACATCTATTATCTCACAGTTTACATGAGTTGGGACTCTGGGCATGTCTTAGCTGGGTCCTTAATGAAGGTCTCAGCATGCTGCAGGCCAGCTGTCAGCCAGGGCTGGGACCTCAGGTGAGCCTGAGGCAGCAGCTGTAGGGCTCCTGGGGGGTTTCCTTCTCCAAAGTCAACAATGGAGAGAGCCTGCTGCTTCAAGTGGCTAACTTCAAGACCCCCATTTAAAGGAATTACTTGATTATTTCAGGCCACCAAATATAATCTCTCCTTTGAGTAACTTAACATGACTAGAGACCTTATTGTATCTTCAGCATCCCTTCACCTTTGCTGTAAAATGCATTGTATCTATGGGAGTAAGACTCCATCACCTTAGCCATTGGTTAGTAGGAAGTTACAGGTCCCACATACTCTCAAAAGCAGGGTTGGGGAAGGGCATCACTCAAAGGCACGAATGAATACAGGGGTGCGTGAATCATGGGGCCACCTTAGAGTCCTGCCCATCACAGATGCCAAGAGTCAAGAAGAAGAGTTGAAATCACCACAGCCTAGAGCCAGGCAGGCAGGGAACAATTGCTTCATCAAGTAGGTAGGCAGTTAACCGGGGAAATATCTGGAACAAGTTCTGTCATGGGCTGGCTCACTGTGGCACGATGCGTAAAAGAGATGCCTCCATTTAAAGGGCTATGGTCTAGGTAAACACCACCAGGGCACCAGCCCAACATAGACAGGTATAGAGAAAAGAGGGAGAAATGTTCTCCCGAAAGAAGAGAGAGAAAATGTGAAGATTTCAACTGAGAGTAGAGAGAGGATTTCTCCATAGCACAGACCTGGAAATAACAAGCCTTTTTTTTTTCTTCCATTAAAAAATTACATGTTGTCAGCTCTTCATCTACCATTTTACATTTAGGTATAATGATCATACATACAAGGGCTGTCCATAAGGTATCCAGCCATGTAATATGAAAAATAGAGGCATTTATGGCTGGATTTTTTCCTCAATAGCCCTTGTATATTACACACTATAAGTGATAGCAGGGAGATTTTTTTCAAGAGATATAAGCAGTCTTAGAGAAAAGTCAGGAGAGAAAAATTATTGAGCAAACTAAAGTAGACAAGATAATTAGAGAGAAGATATATATACGCAGCCCTGAATTTGAAACGCAAAGAAAATTCCAGCTAGCAAATTAACAGAAGGTGCAATAAAAGGAAGGGAAATTGAGTTAATAGAAGAGTAAATTTAAAAAAAAAGATTTTTTTCACAAGAATTAACAGAAGGTAAAAGCAAGAGAAAACTGAGTTAATAAAAGATTAAATGAAATAAAAAAGATTTTCAACACAAAAACTCTCTCAAGACAGCACCTTTCTTGCCTCTGCTGTAATTCTGGATGGATGAGCACTTGCAGAAGTCTGGCTGCCCCCCAACAGGGACACAGGGTCCAGGTTTCACCACCGTCCCACCCCAGGACACACGCAACTGGTGCCAAGAAGAAATGGAAATTCCAGCTCTATGCATCAAGAATTTGGCCTGCTTGTTCTAAGCAGCTTTGTGGATATAAGATCCTGGTTGCCTGGCTGGACTCCTACCATCTGGCTGCCCAGCGTTTGTACTGAATTCTTTCAATCCACTCTCTGCTGTCTGCCTAGACCTAAAGTAACACCACCGATACAAATAATAATAATGGTCCCAGGAGTTAAGCAGGTACGAAGCTGTATTAGTTAAGCATGTGTTATGTTGATGTATTTTCATTTAGTGGTACTGGCTCAATGTAATAGGGTTAGTATTTTTCAAAGAAGGATGTATTTCCACTCTTAAACTGAGTTCCATTGAAAACCTCATTTCCCCAGGTCTACACTAGAGGCTTCGAGCCCAGAAGAGGAAGGACAAACAATTCTCTGAGAAATGTTAATAGGGAGGGTAGAGAAATAGTTCTACATGAGTGTCCTGAACTTTTCCTCCTGGGCTTTGGCCCGGAGAAGCTATTGTGTAATGAACAGGTAATGGGAGAATATAAGGAAAGAGGGACCCAGGCTCCAAATCCCATCTAGTGTCTGGCCATGGCCACTTTTGAGTAAACTTGGTAGTTCTACATGGTATGGACTAGTGGGGTCTTGAGGATAAATATTTCTGAGCCCTGAGTATTTTCCTCATCAATGAGACCCAGAAGCTTCCTGTGGCTTTGAGGAGGGGGCCTCAGAGGTGTCTGGGCTGAAAGCCAAGCAGGCTGCCATGGGCCGGCTTGGCGAGGAGAGAGGTGACACAGGAGCAGAGGGTAGGGTGCACAGATGGCAGATTTAGAGGGTCCAATTTACCAGTGAGGGATGAGCTGAAGTGAGGCACCCAAAAAGAGCCAGCTCTGGCCAAAACGATCTTAGCCTAAATGCGAGGGCTGTCCGGAAAGTCTCCAGCCACGTACTGTGGAAAATAGAGGCCTTTGTGGCTGGGTTTCTTCCCCACAGCCCTCGCACATCACCCACAGGCTGTAGGTACACTGGGAGGGACACCCACACCCCACTATCCCTTCTTCCACGGTCACCTTGAGCCTCACATACGCACCATGTGTGAGTGGTTCAAACGGGAACTAATTCAAACCTTTCCCACTCTCCTTTATTGTCTGACCTTTGCCCTCACTGGTCACTCTCCAAGGAAGACTCTGCCTCTAGTTCACAGGAAAAATAGAAGCCATCAAACAATAAAACAAAATTGTATCATTTCTCTCTGCTGATGAACCTGCCAATGAATTGTCATTGCTCTTAGGTCTCTCTTGGTCTTAGGGTAAATACCCAAATCCTGAACATAGCTTACCAGGCCTGCAAAATTGGGCTTTTACTCCCGCTGTGGCATCAGTATGGCTGTATATAACCCAATAATAACCCTGGAAGCTTTGTAGACCGCTGCAAGAAATCAATCACACTATTCCCACGGCGCCCTGGACTTCCTCAAATGGCACACCCCGAGTAAACATATTTATTTTATCCTGCCCAAATACATTATTTCAACTAATTTCACTCAGAATAATAAGTTCCCACCCGACTGTGCACACTAACTAAACCACATTACTCCAACATCTAACTATGTAAGATATTTTGATATTTTTAAGTATTGAGAAACAGTGAGTATCTCCTTGGTTGTCCAGCATCCGCTAAACTCTGTCTTGCCTTTTGTGTGATGCGATGCGTGCAGAAAAGCGTTGGAGAAAAGTCACGTGGTACCAGAGGGGGAACAGGAAAAGAATAGAAGAGGCATTTCATGGTCTACTAAGAAGGGATAAGAATAAATTTTTACTATTACATTATATAATATTTGAAAAAAAATAACTTTCCTTTTGGCTACCTAAAATCCCACTCAATTTAAAGTACTGAATTTAACAATCAATAACTCAGATAATTTGTTTAATGCATATTTTAGAGAAAATAAATCTTGAAGATATAATTACATATTATTGTCACTAACCGCTAGCTTCTTCTGTATCAGCTCACCCTAAACCTCAGCTTGGAGCTGAAAGGTCATCTCAGCAGCCTGGCCTTGGCCTTCTTGCCAGTGGGGGGGCCAAAGCTCCCCTCAGCTGTCCACATCCAGTGGCTGCTGGAATACCACAGTCTCAGCTTCAGGAGGTCTATTTCCAGTCTGCGTGAACTAATTAAAAGGAAGGCCTTTGTTTGCCTTCCTGGAAATCCCTGAGCAGTGTGAAAGGTCCGTGCCACTGTCTCCTTTCTAATTTTAGATCTCCTCTAATGTTTCTTCTCCCTTGCAGAAGAGCATCCTATGCTGCTCAGCACTTAAAAGCTTTTGTTTTTGTTATTTCTCCCATTTGGAAAGAAGTATTTTTCTACCACTTTTTTTGACATGCCCCTCTACCCTCGATCACTTTTCTCCAGCAGGAAGTGATCGTTTGAGACTAGTAACAAAACTGGAGATATTTATTTATCATCCAGGGTAGTTCATTTCTTTAGCAGGTGTCCAAAGGTGCTAGCCCACAAAATTCTTCATCTACATAGAGCTTTCTGGAAACAGCCTTCCATAAAGAGACAGCATCTTCAATTACTAATGATTCTCAGTTTCTTTTCCTCTAGTAATTCATAACATACCTGTCCAGGACATTTTCTTTTCATTGTGGAACTCAGAACTCACAAGTCACTACTTATGGGTTAAGGCACTGTTACTCAGTCTCTTAAAACTGATACCTTTTACTTTTGATATAGGTACAGAAAATTATCACATAGCTTCTTCCCATTCTACCCTATTCCCCCATTCCCCACATACACACATAAAACACTCATTGTCTCAACTACCTACTCAGCTTATCTACTTGGATATCCAATAGTGTTTCAATTAAAATGTCCAAAACTGAGCTTCTTCACCTCAATTAACATCAAGTCCATCCTTCCAAAAATCAAAAGGGTCCAAAATCCTTGAGTTATACCTTTGATCTCTTTCATTTTCTCATACCCTATCATCCAGTCCCAAATAATATGTTGCCTTTACTTTTAAAATAGATCCAGAATTCTACCACCTCTCACCACCTCTACTAAAAAATAATTTTTTAAAAAAAGTTAAAAGAATACATTGGAGACTATTAGGGGTACCAAATAGACTGAGATACTTTTATCAGATAGCCTCTCAGTTCATTCAAAAGTTTCATATGAGAAGGAGATGCATGGTAGTCAACATCAGAGAGAGCCCTAAGAGGAATTGATCCTGAATGGGACACCCCTCTCATGAAGCCCTTGACTGCCAGGGAAGAGTGGCCTTCTTACCTTAAGAAATAGGACAAAGTATAGAAAAGGTAAACTCAGGTGAAGTTCATCAGATCATAAGTTGTTAAAAGAAATGGAACCATTACATATTATGAATGGAGACTGATGCAGAAACAAATATGGTTCTTTACATCAAATACTTCTTCTAAAAATTGTACTTATTTACAGTATTTAAGGCTAATTTGTATGGGGAGAGGCTAGCTCAGCTGCTCAGTTCCATTGTCTTGAGACCCTGTGATTACCAATAATTATAGTGTTCCTAGATTCATCCCTCTCTCTGAATCCACCTCCCTTCAGTGCAGCCCAATTCTTTAGTGACTTGACTCCAGCAATCCTCTGACCCACTGGAATCTCCAATCTAAGGACACCATGCATTTTTCACTATTACTTGCTCCCTTGTTATCCTCTTTCACCTACTTTTCCATCTTAAATTACATGGTAAAACATTATCCTCGTTCTCTTGCATTCATATTTCCTTGCCCTTTGTCACTTAAATATACCCAATTGGCAAAATAACAACCTATATAAAATTCAGCTCTCTGAATCAACTCTGTACCTGTGCCCCCCCACCCCCACCCCCTGCCATCTGAACTGGGCTGAAGAAAAACACAGAACTTCATTGGCTAATCTAACTTGAAGTTTATGAACATAAACCTCAAACAGGTCTTTAATGCTGCCAGACAATCACACCATACCTCCCTTATCCATTCGCCATCCTTTTATCTTAAATAACTCTTTCACTCTCTTCTCTTTCCTCAACTGCCACATCTCCTCTGCCATCTTTCTTCTCAATTGATGCTGCTTTTTACTTAATAGAGAAGATGAGAACTTTAGAACAGATCTCCCATGAATGATTCTCACCACATGGCTCCCTTCCCAGCCTCTGTACTCACACTGGAAATATGTGACCTTTTCCCATGCTCCTGTCTCAACCCACTCTCTCCTCTTACTTAATAGAACCCATTGTTTCTTGCTCCACTTTCATTGCAATTTTATAATTCTTGGAAGAAATTTTTGAAAAGGTAGTTTATATTTACTCTAAGTCCCCTCCCATTCTCTCTTAAACTCATTATGTTAGGCTTTTGCTCCATCGATTTCAAGGTCAGTGGTGACCCCCTACATTGTTAAACCCACTCGTCAATTCAAAGTCAGTCCTTATCCTACACAATTTATCAGCTACATTTAACAAAGCTGATCACTCATTTCTCCTTAGTAACTTCCTTTGCTCTAATTCAGAACACAACATTCACTAGATTTCCTCCTACCTCACAGGTTGTTCCTTCTCAGTCTCTTTTGCTGGCATTGCCTTTTATCCCCTCTTTCATCAAGCTCAACTTTTGGTCCTCTATCTACATTCACTCCACATCATCTATATAGTGGTAATGTTCACATTTCTGTCTTCAGACTGGACCTTCGCGCCTAATTGACACATCTATTCAGATACCTAACAGGCATCTCAAATGTAAAATGAACTGCTGGTATTTCTTCCTGTCCATCAAATCTGCTCTTCCGACCCTTCTCACATCTCAGCTGGCAGTATTAATAGATCCATTCTGACAGCTGTTTAGGACAAAGACCTTGCAGTTTTCCTTAATTCTTCTTTTTTTCTTGTACATTACATTCACTTCACCTTGAAATCCTATTGGATCTAAATTAGAAATACATATCCATCCCTTTCTCTATACCTCCACTGTTTCACCTTTGACCTGAGCTGCCTTCATCTCTCATCTTACTGCAATGGGCAGCCTTCCTGCTTCCATTCTCGTTCTCCTTCTCCAGGTCATCCTCAATACAACAGAGTAGTCCTTATAAAACAGGGATTGTATCATGTCTCTTTTCTTCTGAAAGACCTTAATTGGCTCTTCATTTCACTTGAGTAAAAGCTAAAGTCTTTATAATGACCTGTTAGGTTCTACATGACCTATCTGCCCCTCCCTTCTTACTTACAAACATTCCACATTTCAGGGAATGACACTCTGATTTGACTCATCTGATTAAAACAGAAATCTTAGAGCTTTCCTTGAACTCTTCTCCCTCATCGACATACATCCAACCAGTTGCCATAACCTGTTAATTAATCTTTCCTTGTATCTCTCAAATTTATTTACATCTTTTCAATGGTTATGATGCTGTTTCTCCCCACATCCAGTTTGACCTCATCTCAACTCTGTCTATTACATATTAATACTAGAGTGATCTTTCCAGTTAAATGCAAACCCATTCATAACATTTCCAAGTCTATCCAACCCCAAAGGTCTTCCCCTTTAACCACCATTCTTGATAATTCCTAAATTGCTACTTGGATTACATAAGTATCTTCCAAGTAGAATGCTTTAATTACAACTCAGGCTACTTTTGAAATGGCCCTCTGTTATAATAACCTCATTGGGTCACTTATTTAAAGTGTTATTAGTCTTTGTCCTATTAAATGACATTTTGTCAAGATTAATTTTTTGTACATGCAATCATTTATAAAATGAACTGCAGGTTTATGTTAGATTATACTTTTAATTCAAGGAAAGGTCAGCTACTTTAGCCTAAATACAGACATATAGTAGGTTTTCTATATTAAAAGTACTAAAAATTTCAAATAATATTAAAGAAGAAAAGTAATTATATTAAACAATAATTATAATAATATTAAAGAAGAATATTGGTTTTTATAGTTTACAAAATACATTTACATTAATAAGGTCATTCATTACTACAACAACCCAAAGAGTAGATGTTTTTTCCCTTTTTCAGAGGAGCAAATTGAAAATTAGAGATGTTAAGTGATTTCATGGAAAATATGTATAATATCAGTGACAGAACTGACTCTAGAGCTTACTCTCTGTCAGTACACCAGGTTGTGGTAGTACTTGCATATGCAGGTTCTTAAATGCAAAGAATAACAAAACATCCATATGTGAGATAATGAAATGTTACTTTTTCAAGTAGATAAATAGCTACCTTAAAAGTTTGACTGGTACAACTAAAAATTTTACTTTTTAAGTGTAAAACAAACCAGCATTGTTCTTCCACATTATTAATAAACATCTTTCTACCCTAAAATTTTTGATGTAACATGACATATTATATTAGGAAACCATAGTAACATGCTATTCAAAACTACTCCAACCATTAAAGGTTAGAATATGGTTCTGTTTAAAAGTCAGAACTGAAAACAATTTTGAAATGTGTAACAAATTACAAGTTCTCCACACATTTGGGATGGTGCCACAGAAGTCCTGGTAGCAATAAGATGTTTGCATTCTTGCTAAATATAAGGTGATAGAAAGAGAAGTCACATTAGGTGGTGAACTTATTATACATCAAGTTGACAATGCACTGTAGAATTGTATGCCTGAAACCTATGTAATCCTTGCTAACAGATGTCACCCCAATAAGTCTAACAATAAAAATTAAAAAAAAAAAAGATATTTGCATTCTTACCCTCTCCCTGTGGTGGTCAGAGTGGAGAGAGGGCACCAGGGGTTTGGGACTAGACCCATAACTTATCTTACTCTTAATTTATAAACAAACAAACAAATAATTTTTTTTTAAAGGAAACTATTTTATTTTATTTTTTTTGTTTTTGGTATGTGGGTAGTTCCCTGGCTGGGAATCGAACCTGGGCCGCAGTGCTGACAGTGCCAGCGCGGAAGCCTTAAGCCACTGCACCACCAGGGAACTCCAAATAATATTTTTGATACCTCCAAGAATTACTGAAAATTTTCATAAATTAATCATCCAAAAAAAAAATTCGTGCACTAACAGAAATAAACTATAAGAAAAATTTTCCTTAAGGTAAATATCAGTTATTTCTCCTAGTTTAGGATTTTAAATTAACTGAGCAATAATTATATGCCCCAAACCCTTTCTGGGGTTCACATACCCTTTTTAATTACAAATAATATATCATTCTTCCTCTTGTATAAAATTGCATCTGGCACATGGCAGACATACTACAAATGCTAATTCTCACTATACAATGCCAGGCTTCATTAAGATTATAATGACTACCACATAATGGTTACTAACATTTATTGAACATTACATACCAGCCATGGTGCTAATCACCTTACAAGCATTATTGCATTACAGGGTAAGATAATCTAATTAACTAATTGTTAATTTAATTCTATAGATAAGAAAACCACAGCATAAAGAGGTTAAGTTTCATAGGTCACAAGATAAGTCTTAGGCAGCCTGATTTCAGTGCCTATGACTTGTTAAGGATCCATCCATTTTAGCTTACAATTATAGAAAGAGGAGAGAAGACAATAAATAAATAAATAAACAGTGAACAATATAATTTAGTAACATAGTAAATAGGCTCTGGAAAAAAGATGCTTTGACAAAAGTAACCAGAGTAAAGTTGAAAACTGGATCCAAACATGACCTCTACTACCAAGTTTGAATCCCAGCTATCTTATTTATGGGCTGTTATTTAATTATTTATCTTCTTTCTGTACTCTGTTGTCTACAAATAATAATACCTAATTCATACAGCAGTTATGAGGTGTAAATGAGTTAATATGAACAAAATGCCTAAAACAGTATATGATGCATAGTGTTAAATATTTGCTTAAATACTTATTGCTTATTAATATTAAAGACATTAAATTCAATGTGTAAATTATTAAATATTTAAAATTTTATAAATTAAATATTAAAATATTTAAGCATTTGATTATTAATATTATCATTATTATTCTTTTCACACCTTTGTTATTATAATTATTATCATTTTGAGGGCCCTACTTAAGATAGGGTGATCTGGGAAGGCATTTGAGCCAAAATCCAAATGACATTCAGTTACACAGAAATTTGAAGACAGAGATTCCAGATAGCAGGAACCAAGGCACAAATCCCCAAGAACTGACCACCTAGCTAAGAAGGCCAGTGTGGGCCAGTATTAGTTTGCTAAAAGTTAGGTTAAAGAGCTAGTCAGGAGCAAAGTTATATCAAATTTCATTGGCTATAAGGAGTTAGATTTCATTTTAAATTCAATGAGAAGCAATGGAACATTTTATACATGATAATGACAAGCTTTGATTTATGTGTTTTCCTTTCTTTTTTGTTTTTGTTTTTGTTTTTGTTTTATTTAATATGCGGGTAGTTCCCTAGCTGGGAATCGAACCCAGGCCACAGCATTGAGAGTGCCGAAGTCTAGCCACTACACCACCAGGGAACCCCCTGATTTATGTTTTATAACTACCACCAGGTTGCTATGGAAAGATTGGATTATAGCTTCCACAGAATGTTGATCTCACCATGCCCATTAATTAGTATTCTAAATATTTTAGTTCCTTTTTTTTTCTGAGGGGAAAATAATTCTTTGGCTACATATTTTTTTGGTGGGGGAGGTACTTTCCTGGCTAGGAATCGAACCCAGGCCACGGTGTTGAGGATGCTGAAGCCTAGCCACTACACCACCAGGGAACCCCTCTTTGGCTATATTTTTGAAGTTTGTATCAGTGCTCTTAAAAAGAGAGCTAAAGGACAGGACTTAAATAGGTACATTCACACAATCACACACACGCTCATTTTGAGTAAAGATTAAATGCAGTACCACACAGACAATAGTTTATGATTCTAAAATTTATATTAATCATATTTCGTGGATTTTAAAATTATTTCTTTAAAGAAAAGTAGTTGGATAGTTCATTTACTTTAAATTATACCTAAAGAGAAGATATTCTTTAGGTCCTACCTCTCATACTTCTGTCTTTTGGGCTTACCAGTTATTATTAGCTCCTTGACCCCAAAGAAGGGAAATGTTGCAAATCTGATTGGGTGAAACCAGGTATGTTTTACAAGTGGATGTGGTTCTTCATGGCCCTCTTCTCTAAGATCACCTTGGTTTATGTAGATTGATATCCCACTTAGACCACACTATCTCAGTCTTACCAGATAACCTTGAAATAGTCACATATTGATGAGTTGATACTGCTGCGTAGAGATGGGTAAATTGCAGTGGAAGAAGAGCATGTTTAGGTTATTTTACTACCACAATAGCATTAAATTATCAACTTTATTCTTTAACACCTAAAAGGCCATTACTATATTGAAAAAGAATATTATATCCACACTGACAAAAATCATAAAGCACCACATTGCCACATAAGTAGGTGAATGAAAAACACAATGCAATTTGTATGAAAGGTTATCCTTAATTCCTCTACTTCACAAAGGCTTTAGTTTTAAAGGTTCAAAAATACAGCTGCATGAAAGTGAACTGCTTTACCTGTTTGGCCAGTTCCCTCGTTCTTGACTTCTGTGGTTCCCACAGAAGAGGTGTGTGGACTAACAGGAGGGCTGGAAGTAAAGCTTGTACACCCTGTAGATGTGTTGATTTCAAAATATTCTTGGTTGTGATTCATTCGATGAAAATCCAGAGAAGATACAATAGATGTTCGTTGTTTAGGCTAAAATAAATGAGCATGATGACAGTATTAATATGATCATCTTTAGCCCCATCTCCCCATCAATTTTAATCTGTGATAATTTTTTCAGTTAAACTATCTGATTTTTATACATAAAATATGATTGTATTTTACAGAGAGGCAATAATCACTTGATGAAATAATGAAAAAATCATTTAATACAAAAATATTATGGCATAATTGATAAAAAATAATTTCATGTTTTTTTAGATTTTTTCCAGAAGACTATAAAAATATAGTGTGCAGAATTTCAATTTAGAAAGTTTCCATTTTAAGTCACCCTTCATTCAACTAACATTTATTAAGCATCTGGCATTTGCCAGACCCTGAGGATATAGAATCTAATAATAAAAGGGCCCTTACAACATTGAAGCATTATTAAGGCAGTTCCATTTTTTTGATTCTTTATATAGTCCAAGGAATTGGTGGCATTGGATACTGTCCACAAGTACCATATACCGAAATTTTCTCATCAGAATTAAGTCAAGTTATATAAAACATTTTCCAGAATCTAAGAATCTGTTTGGTTTGGGGGGTAAACTTTGATTTTCCATTTTAAGGATTTTAATTAATCCTCAAATAGCAAAAAAAAGTCAATTTAAACATAAAAGTTAAAATCATAAAGTAATGAGAGATATAATATATACCCTTTGTCAGCAATGAATTGCTCCCCATTGCAGTTTTCTGAATTTTTTCCTATAGTTTTAACTATGCTCACTCTTTCCTGCCTAGCAGAGCTTCTAACATAGTATTTCAAAAAAATTAATGAAAAGCTGCTATGTTTTTGGCTCTCAGAATTGTTCACATTTCCCAAGAATCAATCCAAGTATTTTTACTTTTATACTTCTCATTCATATTACTTAAATATTAACAAGCTCATAATTAACAAGAGGTTAACTACAAACTTCTTACCATAAACTATAGTACTCTACTTTCCCCAAACCAACAATAAACTGTTGGTTTACTAACATTTCCTGTTCTTTTTTATTGTTAGACTTATTGGGATGATACTGATTAGCGAGAATTACATAGGTTCTGGGTGTACAATTCTACAGTGCATCATCTATTTGTTGCATTATGTGTTCACCACCCAGTGTGAGTTCTCTTTCCATCACCATATATTTGGCTCCCCCTCCCTTCTCCCACCCCCTGCTCCCTTGCCCCTAAATAACGATTAAACTATTGATTGTGTCCATGAGTTTTTGTTTATTTGTTTGTTTGTTTTTTCTTTGTTGCTTTCAGTTTTATATTCCACATGTGAGTGAAACCATATGATTCTTGGTTTCTTCTGTCTGGCTTATTTCACTAAGCATGATGATCTCCAGGTCCAACCATTTTGTTGTAAATGGCAATATTTCATCTTTTCTTACAGCTGAGTAGTATTTTATTGTGTATATGTACCACAGCTTCTTTATGCAGTCACTTATTAAAGGGCACTTTGGTTGTTTCCATGTCTTAGCCACCGTGAACAGTGCTATGATGAACACTGGAGTACATAAGGCTTGGTGGACGAAGGTTTTCAAGTTTTTTCGGGTAGCTACCCAGAAGGGGGATTCCTGGGTCATATGGTAACTCCATTTCCAATTTTCTGAGGAAACTCCACACTGTCTTCCATAGTGGTTATACCAATTTGGTTTACTAACATTTTCTTTGTCCTCAAATTTTTGTTAATTCAATCACAGTACTTCACAGATTATTTTCCTGCGTAATATTCAAGTTACCCTGTGTTTTCTAGCTCATCACGTTTTTAAAGTAGATATCATTTAGTCTATAATCTAAAATAGACAATGAGAATAAAAATGTATTTTACAGAATTTTTTTATATAAAGGTGCAAATCTTCACAATAGGCTTTATTCTTTCACCATTGCAATATTTTTGTTTTATAAAAGAGGTTGAGGGGCATAAATATTGTTAAACAAGAAAGTGCAAGTTTTTATTATTATGACATATCAACTCAGTAATAGAAATCTAATTACTACCCATATAGGATGCAATTGCCTTTGAAGATCAGGGTTTGATGTCAGGCTTAGTTTCTCCTGAAACGCCTATCCTTGTGGCTACTGAATCTCAATTTCACATTCAGTGTTATTTTTACCAGGCAATTAAATAGTCAATATAATAGCAATTAAAAGTCAGATGAAATATGCCACTGGCTCCAATGAAAACACAGGTATGACTGTTACCTTGGTTTTGTTTTATTGCATTGTATTGTGTTTTTGTGTCACTTTGTATACAAGCAATAAACCAAATTTATATAATGTTCCTTCTTATAAACTCTGTAAAGTTCAAACTAACTGACTTCTTTACTTCCAAATATTTCTTAAACACATTTTTCTGAATCCTGACCACCCAAAGTTCTAATTACATTTAAAACACATTTGCTATGCTATCATGGAAGCAAACAGGCTATTTTTGCTACACTGATTCATCCTACAAGTATTTGCTGAGTGACTAAATTGCAGATACCATGGTAAGCACTGTGAGAGGAGTAGGTAAGTAAGACATTATCTCTGTTGTCCAGGTGATAATAAACTTTATATTGAAGAAGAAACGGTGCATGAGGGAAGAGACAAGCATTCCAAGGATTATGCTTCAGCACAGCATAGCACAGGGAAAAGGACCGGGATGAGTGGAGGCAGACTATAAAGGGAGCCCAAGGGTAGATCTGTAGGGAAGGAATCAAGAAAGGCTTCCATGAGCAAGTGATTGACGGCTGAGTTGAATCTTGATGAAGCAGAGGTGGTAGGCAGACAAAAGAGGATGAGGTAAGGAAAGTACCAACTGCAAATTCTTCAGGATGGCTGCAGTGCAGAGTATGTGAAGGCAACGATGGGTTCAAGGGGTGAGATATTGTAAGTTGTAGGGGCCAAGTCATAAAAAACTCTAAATGTCATGTTAAGGAGTTTATCTTTGACTTGACTGTCTTAAGGAACCACTGAATGATTTCCAAGCGAGGGGGTTTCATAGTTGGCTTTGTGATGGAATGATTAGGAAATGTCTCCAAGGAGCCGAAATTGAAGACACTGTGAAAGAGTCAGGGCCAGCAACACAGAGTTGTTGCAACCAGTACAACATGAAAATGTGGTGCTCCTTTTTCCAAAAGCAGGACTAAAGCCAAGTTTTCCCTTTCTTCCATAGTCTCTCTGAGGCTTTATTTGCTTCTTAGTATCTCCTTCCCTTGGGTAAAGGACACTCACTGGATGAAAGGTGATCTTCATGGGCACCCAGGGGCTCTGCCCGGCAACTTAGCACGTGCACTTGCCCTCTATCCTCACCACACTCAAGATCTCACTGCTGTGTCAGCAGTTACTGGGCTGGTTGGGAGCAAGAGGGTTGGGGTACCAGGTGGCCAAGAATACCCCCTAGTAAGGTGCACTGATCGTGGGAGGCAGAACCACAGATGAGCCAAGGCTCCAGGCCTCAGCGCATGCTCCATTTTCCCATAGACTTCACTTACAAAATGCCAATTCAGAGATAAAAATTAAGAAATTTAGAATAGCTGCCTAAGAGTATTAAACACCAAGCATGAGGCCTTTCCGGGCATGGGGCCCATTGAGACTACATGGGTCCCACGTTCATGACTCCTGCACCCTCTGAAGTTATTAGGATTCATACATGAGCAAAATAAGAACACGTAATTCCTGACTAGGATGAGATCTATGTAATATACATATTTATTTCCAAATTTTCTCTGGATTAGAATTAAGTTTCAAATACCTACTTTTGTGTTTCCTCCCCTGTTATTTTCAAATTATTTAAACTAATGGACATTTTAAAAATCCATTTACTTGGATTAAGTGGATTTTAAATCATTCGAATTCACTTAATTTTATTATAAAGGGACCTGATCAACTTCCTAATAAAATGTCAAGTAGGACTAGAGGGAGACTTGGGTGTCAGTACAAAGAAAAAGTGGTGTTAGCAAAAGTCAATGGTGGTATTTAATTATTCAAGCAAAACCAAAGTTCAAAATGAGTTCCCGGAGAAGATGGCTGAATGTCAGGAAATTGGTGAGTGACACCAATAGGCAGATGTGGAGACTTCACAGACACTGGTCCATTGATAAATTATATCAATATGAAAGCAATATCCTGTCAAGTCAGTGGTTATAAATTAGATGCCTTCTTAAATATAATACTTTCAAAAACTGGGATGGAGGTGGCATGGTAAAAAATGGGAAGCTAGACCAGTAAGCAGCATTTTCTTTTAGAACTTTAATCAACACTGATTATTTTATGCATCTGGCATACAGTGAAAAAATTTAATTCTAAGTATTTTCTCCTACAATGACAGCCTAGTGCCCCAATACCATAATTGCCCACTTTATCATATACTACATCCCAAATATAGACTGGCTTTACATTTTTGAACCCTACTGTATTCCCATTTATCTGTCTATTTCTATGCTAATACCACACTCTCTCAACTAGGGTTGTGGCTTCTCTTCCTACTTCCAGAGCTCCTAGTGAATCGATACTGGATCTCTGATCCTTCTTGTTTTACATTCTCGGAGTATTCCCAATTTGATGTTCTAAAGCACTTTCATTAATTTGCTCAAGAAAACACTATTGACTATCAGCCAGGTGTCAGACACTGTTCTCAGCTCTGGGGATACATCAGTGAAGAAATACAATCAGGAACAAAATTTTTAGCATTTGATTATGACTTTAGGTATGATGATTCTATTTATAATTTTCAAAAACTTTTCTCATTTTCCAAGTATTCCATTTAAAAAATAGCCTGTTCTTGGTTTTATGAATTCAATAACTTCTGAAATCTTTCTGAGTATACTGAGTACAATCTTTTGCTTGCATTAGGGGTCATTTACTTTATTCACTGAGCTTGGTCCTCTCTTTTTGATTGTTAGCTTTCCTCAAATGTCTGATGTTCTTGGTTAACCATTTTTGGTTCCCTAGGACACTGTCCCATTTCTCTCTCTTGCCCCAATTCCCACACTAATTGCTTCAGCAGACTCTTCACCTTACTGAGACAGCTATTACCCTCTGGTAGGAATAAAAAAGTCAATTGCTCCATGTATAAGATGAGGTTCTTTGGTTGCCCTGACTAATCCCTGTCTTAATCCATACCATTTGTTTTTTAAATGTTTGTTTTCTGTTTTTCAGTTGGGAGGTTGTTGTCTTTTTTTAATTACAATTTTTTAATTACAATTAAATTCAATATTATTTAATATTGTTTTCAAGTATACAGCATAGTGGTTAGACAGTTATACAATTTACAAAGTGATCCCCTGTCTAATCGAGCACCCACCTGGCACCATACAAAGTTATTACAATATTATTGATTATATTCCTTATGCTTTACTTTATATCCCTCATGACTGTTTTGTAACTACCAATTTTTACTGCTTAATCCCTTCACCTTTTTCACTCAGCCCCTCAACCCCACTTTTATATGGCAACCATCAGTTTGTATCTATGAGTCTGTTTCTGGTTTGTTTGTTTGTTATTCATTTATTTTGTTCTTTAGATACAATATATAAGTGAGAGCATATGGTATTTGTCTTTCTCTGTTGTACTTATTTCACTTAGCATAATGTCTTCTAGGTCCATCCCTGTTGTTGCAAATGGTAAGATCCCATTCTTTTTATGGCCAAGTAATATTCCACTGTATATATACGTGTCACGTCTTTATCCAATTGTCCATTGACAGGCATTTGGGTTGTTTCCATACTCGGTTATTGTCAATAGTGCTGCAATGAACATAGGAGTGCAAATATCTTTTCAAATTAGTGTTTTGGATTTCTTTGGATAAACACACAGAAGTGGAATTGCTGGGTCATAAGGCAGGTTCTAGTTTTAATTTTTTTGAGGAACCTCCACGCTCTTTTCCATAGTGGTGGCACCAACTTGCAATCCCACCAACAATACACATCCTTTCCAACACTTGTTGTTTATTACTTTATTGATGACTATCATTCTGACAGGTATGAGGTAATATCTCATTATACTTTTAATTCACACTTCTCCAATGATTACTGACATTGAGCATCTTTACATATGTCTATTGGCCATTTGTATGAGTATCTATTTTTTAACTGGATTTTTTTTTTTTGGTGTTAAGTTGTATGGGTTCCTCATAAAGTTTGGAATATTAACCCCTTATCAGGTGGCAAATATCTTCTCTCATTCAGTAGGATGTCTTTATGTTTTGTTAATGATTTCTTTTGCCATGCAAAAGCTTTTCAGTTTGATGTAGTCCCACTTGTTTATTTTTTCTTTTGTTTTCTTTGCCTGAGAAGATGTACCAGAAAAAAATATTACTAAGAGCCATGTCAGAGAGTTTATTGACTATGTTTTCTTCTAGGAGTTTTATAGTTTGGGGTCTCACATTTAAGCTTTTAATCCATTTTGAGTTTATTCTTGTATATAGTGTAAGAAGGTGGTCCAGACCCTTTTCTTTTTTTGCATGTATCTGTCCAGTTTTCTCAACACCATTATTGAATAGACTGTCTTTACTCGATTGTTTAGTCTCATTTCCTTGTCATAGATTAAATAAGTATATAGGTATGGGTTTATTTGTGAGCTCTCTATTCTGTTCCATTGATCCAATTGTCTGTATTTATGCCAGTACCATGTTGTTTTGATCACTATAGACTTGTAGTATAGTTTGATATGAGGTAGTGTCATACCTCTAATGTTGTTCGTTCTTAAGATTGCTGTGGCTATGCAGGGTCTTTTGTGGTTCCACATAAATTTTAAGGTTATTTGTTCTAGTTCTGTGAAAAAATACCATTGGTATTGTTAATAGGGAATGCATTGAATTTATAGATTGCTTGGGGTAGGGTGGACACTTTATTTATATTAGTTCTTCTGATCCATGAGCACCATATATGCTTCAACTTATTAGCATCTTCTTCATTTTCCTTCTTCAAAGGGGTAGGGTGGACATTTTAATTATATTAGTTCTTCTGATCCATGAGCACCATATATGCTTCAACTTATTAGCATCTTCTTCATTTTCCTTCTTCAAAGGGGTAGGGTGGACATTTTAATTATATTAGTTCTTCTGATCCATGAGCACCATATATGCTTCAACTTATTAGCATCTTCTTCATTTTCCTTCTTCAATGTCTGGTACTTTTCTGAGTACAGGTCTTTTACCTCCTTGGTAAATCTATTTCTAGGTAATACCATTTGTTTTTATCTTTCAAAAGTTCCCACATGCCTCTGATAGTATCACTCTCTGCTTTTCATCACTTTTATGGATTTATTCTTATTATTATATTTATTTTACCATTTTAATTGCATGTCAGGAGGGAGAAGATATGAACAGTTGGGATCAGTTCACCATTTTGAATTAAAATTCTCATATTTTTTATCTTGATCATCTTTAAAACAGTATAGAGAAGGGATTTGAGGAGTGCAGACAAAAACTCAGTAGGGGTAAATATTATTAAACTTTTTATTACAGATGTCATACAAATTGAGAACAATTTATATTTTCTTTTTGGTAAAAGAAAAAAAACTTTAATATGGAGTATAAGATTTTTGGTCATAAATACAGGGTCCAGCAGAAGGAACGCCATTTTTTAAGTAAAAATATTGTTATGTTACAGAATTATATGCTTACAATTTTGTAATAAAAGATTTGGTATAGATTACCAGCTCATTATAAAGGGCATTACTTCTGCTGGACCCTGTATAATACAGAGTGCCAAAAATATTATACACATTTTAAGACCTGGAGTGCATTTTACCTCCAAACCACGAAGTTTATTTTCACAGAAACATGTCTCACTATTAAAATAGTCATGACTTTCTACAAAAAATAATTTTGAATTAAGCAAGTAAAATATTTATGCATTAATACATCAAAGATGCTCATGTAAAATTCAAATGCATCCAAAATTAAAATATGACCAGCTTTATTTCCCACATTTAAGTTTTTTAAAATAATTTTAAATGATACATTTTAATTTAAGAACAGCAGGAAGTAATTATGCAATTCTGAGCAGCCAAAACAGGAAGCTCGTATCACTGTGTGGGTGAAAGAAAGACGTTTTTACAAATGAAGGTGCATTCTGCCTTTTGTCTTTCACAACTTAATTTTTAAATTTTTTTTGATTTTGAGAGAATTGTAGATTTACATGCAGATAGGAAATAATACAGAGAAATCTCTTGTGTCCTTTTCCAAGTTTTTCCCAATGGTAAATGTTGCATAATTATAGCACATCACAACTAGGATCTTTGACATTGATACAGCCAAAAAACAGAATAATTCCATCCCACAAAGATCTATCCGGTTCTACTTTTATAGCCACACCTACTTCTCTCCTGCCCCTCACCTCCTCCTGGCAACCACTAATCTGTTCTCTGTTTCTAAAGTTTCGTCATGTCAAGAATGATAAATATGCTGACACAATCTTTGCTGTGAAGCAGAAATGTATAATGGTATATTTATTTTAATCCTTATTCAAGGATGATACGTAAGCAAAACTCTTAAGATATACACTAATATATCAGGAAGATAATAGTAAAATTTTACCTCTTTATAATTTTAATAATTTCTAGAGATTCTGGATTTTCTGAAGCTAAAACAATCTGTAGTAAGTGAAACTGTGCCTAAGCTCACTGTTTGTTACTGAGTATGTGTTCTCTTCCTAATGCTTATAATATTATTAGCCATAGAGACTTTGAATGATTAAAATGTAACTTAAACTTTGAGAAACTGAATATAAATTTGTATTAAAAGTGAAAGTAAAAAAAGAATTATAAATAAATAGAATTATACAGTATGTAACTGTGTGAGATTGGCTTTTCTCATTCATTATATTATAATTCTCTGCAGATTCATCCAAGCTGTTGTGTATATCAGTAGCTTGTTCCTTTGTATGCTGGGTAGTATTCAATAGTGTATGGATATAATAACACAGGTTATTTAAATATTCACCCATTGAAGGACTTGGGGTTGTTTCCAATTTTCAGCTATTATGAATAATACTGCTATAAATATTGAGGTACAAGTATTTAGGTGAATGTAAGTTTTCTCTCAGCTGGAATAAATTTCCAGGAGTGCAAATGTTGGGTGGTTTGGTAGTAAAGTGTTTAATGTTTTAGGAAACTGCCAAACTGTGTTCCCAGAGTCGCTGTACCAGTTTACATTTCCACCAGCGATGTCTGAGCTTCTCCATATCCTTGACAGCATTTAGTGCTGTCCCTACTTTTTATTTTAGTCATGTTGATAGGAGTGTAGTCACATCTCATTGTGGTTTTAATTTGCATTTCTCTAATTGTTAGTAATGTTGAACATCTTTTCAAGTGCTTCTTTGCCATTTGGACATCTTCTGCAGTCAAAGGTCTGTCTGTTCATACCTTTTGCCCATTTTCTAATTGGATTTTTTGTTTTTATATTGTTTAGTTTTGCGTGTTCTAATATGTTCTAGATTCTCATTCTTTATCAGGTGTGTGGTTCACAAATAATTTCTCCAGTCTGTACTTCTCTTTTTATCTCTTAACAGAGTTCTTCAGACAACAGTTTTTCCTGTTATGGGTCATGCTTTTGGTATCAAGTATAAGAACTCTTTGTCTAGCTCTAGATCCCTAAGATTTTTCTCCCTTGTTTTTTCCTAAAAGTTTCATAGTTTTACATCTTACATTTAAGTCAGTTATCCATTTGAGTTTATTTTTGTATAAAGTGCAAGACTTAGGACAAATTTCAATTTTTTACCTATGTATGTCCAATTGCTCCAGCACCATTTGTTAAAAATGCTATTTTTGCTCCATTGAATTGCTTCTGCACCTTTGTCAATTATCTGTTGGGCATAGTTGTGTAGGTCTATTTCTAGGTTCTCTCTTTTATTCCACTGATCCATGTCTATCTCTTTGCTAATAATACTACAGTCTTGAATACTGCAACAATAACATAAATCTTGAAATTAGGCACACTGATTCTTTACAGTTTCTTCTTATTTCCAAAATTGTTTTACTCATCCTTGTTCCCTTATATTTTCACGTAACTTCTAGAATAATTTTGTATATCTTTTTAAAGAATCTTGGTAGGATTTTGATAGAAATTACATTAAACTTATATATCAATTTGGGGAGAATTTACATCTTTACTATATGGAGTCTTCTAATTTTTTGTTTTTGCATCTCATGACCTTGCTGAATTCACTTATTAGTTGTAGGAGGTTTTTTGGTAGATTCCTTGGGATTTCCTATGTAGACAATTACGTCATCTGCAATTGGAACCATTTTATTTTTTCTTTCCAATCTGTATGCCTTTTTTTTTTTTTTTTTAAAGAAACAAGCTAGAATTCCCAGCGTTCTGTTGAATAACAGTGGTGAGGACAGAGGACATCTTCACTTTGTTCCCAATCTTGGGAGAAAGAAATCATTCAAATTTTCACCATCAGCTGTAGATATTTTATAGATGTTCTTTATCAAGTTGAGAAGTTCTCTATTTCTATTTTTCTGAGAGTTCTTTTTAAAAATAATGAACGGAACTTATATTTTGTTGAATGCTTTTTCTGCTTCAGATCTGCTTCAATGATGTGGTTTTTCTTTTTCATTAAGTTTCAAATACTAAAGCAGTCTTGTATCTCTGGAATACACTCCACTTGGTCATGGTATATAATTCTTTGTATATGTTTCTAAATTTTATTCGTTAACATTGTGTTAAGGAATTTTGTATCCATATTCATGAGGTAAATTGCTCTGTAGTTTTTGCTTTTTGTGTTGCTGGGGTTTTTTGTTTGTTTTTTGTACTGTCTGGTTTTTGTATTGGGAATATTAGCTTCATAAAATTAATTGGGAAGTTCCTCTTCTGTTTCAAAAAAAGATTGTTTAGAATTGAACTTATACCTTCTTTAAATGTTTATTATAATTCTCCAGCAAAACTATGTTGGCTTAGAGGTTTCATTTTTTTGAAAGATTTATAAGTTATGAGCTCAATTTCCATGATAGTTGTAGGACTGTTAATGTTATCTTATTTATATTGGGTGAATGTGTTAATTTGTGATTTATTTAAGCTAAGTTGTCAAATTTATGTGGGTACAGTGCTTTATTATATTCTTTTATTAACCTCTTGATATCAAGGGAGTATGTAGTGATATTCCCTGTTTCATTCCTGATATAGGTAATTTTTCTTTTTCTTTTTCAGTTTTTGTTTAAGAATAGCAAAAGGTAATTATGTAATGATTTATAGAAGATATAAATCTTCTGAGCAGTCAAATAAAAAGCATATATCACTGTGTGTATGAGAAGAAAACATTCTTTTACAAATAAATGTGCAGGGCACATTACTTTTTAACCTATCAAAAGTCATTCTGCTTTCTAATTCTTAATTTAGTATGTCAGGCCTGCTAGAAAAATACCCTTCCATGCAAATACCACAACTCCGCAAAATTGAATAGTACTTACCACATTTATAGACAAGGAAATTGAGACTTCTCAAAGAATACCCAGTAGACAGTTTTAGAATCTAGCTCTCTCAACACTTCAGTGCAATGCATACACTTTGCATTGCACCATGCTGCATTTTCTCTTAATTACCCAAAACATCTTTCTATGTAATAAAAATAATTGTGCTTTTTTTGGTTTGGTAAGAAAATTACAGTTTAAAAGAATATGCCACCTAAGGTATTTGTAAAAACAATTGCCATGCGGGTTATCATCAAGAAGTAAATAAACAGTATGCAGAAGAACGAAGTTAAGTTTAAGCCAGAGAGATGTGACAATGCAAGTAATTATAGGGATGAATTTAAGATTATATGAAGTTTTAAGAATAAGTACATAGAACTTGACTTGGAATAAAACATAATCAGTGTCATAGGAATTTATGCCATAGGATGATAGAGACAATTTTAAGTAAAGGTAAGTATTCAAATTAATTAACAATTAATTAACAATTTCAGCTTCTCCTTCTGCTAACCATTTTTCTAAAACACTTACCAAAATGCACATTAATTAAAGTTATTATTTTCTCCCTGTCCCATCTCTCGCAAAGGAACACTCAAAAGGCTGATAGGAAGGGATATAGATATAAAGCAAATATATTTTTTAAAACCTATAAACTGAGTTTCTAAATAATCAAGAATTGGCATGATTTGTACATAAACTTTGCTCAGAGTTTCCTTAAGGAAACGAAAACAATAAATTCTGAAACAGTCTCTAACTAAAATTCCTTCCTTCATTTTTATATCAATAAGCAAATTGAACACTCAATACATTAGTGTTCTAAATTCAAAAGCATATGTTTGTTTCCTACTCGTTCCTACCGGTAAAACTTACTGACACGTATTTGCAACATAGAATCAGATTTGGAGCAAGAAAGAATTGAATTCAAACCCGAGGGCTGGTATTTACAGTTCAGTATTTGCATCTGTAAGTGGGGATAATATAACCTGCCATGTAGAATTGTCTGGATTAACTAAGGTAATGTAACTGAAGCACTAAGATAATACCTACTTCCAAGTAAAGGATCGATAATTATTTTTTTTCTTGCCTTACTACAAGATTTCACATAGGTGGTACCTGACTGAAAGAACAGTTAAAGCACAACACAGCTCTCCTAAACTACTGGCAGAATCATCAGATTAAATGAAGAAGACAGTGGCAGGACCCCACTGATTCATTACAATTTGGAGAGGCAAGAACTGAAGGAAAAGGGGGAATTGGTAGGTTTGGAAGGCTATAAAGCACTAGACTTACTTTACCAGTTTTTAAAACAACTGCCCCAGAAATTGTAATGACTGTGTCCAACAGAAAGCTGTCAGGGGGTCTCTGGTGGGAAATGGTGGCCAAGTCTCCAGTAGGATCTCTCTAAACAGCCACTCATCTCTGATTTAAGAGGTGAGGACTGAAGGCAATGTTGGACCAGGAGCTGGGGAGAAACAAGAGAAGGTACAAGCCAAGTAACCTGTATTACGCCACTGTGGATAAGAAATTTGGAAAGCATGACATTAGGAGATCCAGGAGCCTCTAAGGAGACTTTATCACGCAGAGAGTTACGAGGTTGTTTGGAGTTTGAATAGCACGTATCAGGTAGCAGCTTCAAGAAAGAAGCTAGTCATCAGATATATTTTGAACCCAAACAAAACATAAAGTTAAATATAACTGTTATAGAAACATTCCCTCCATCAGTCTATTGAGAAAACTTCTATCTCCATGACTTTACCATATAGTTACCATAAGAATTTTCATCTTAAAACATTTTTATCCATTTACATAGGCAAAAATGTTGTAATTTATTTTTAATTTCTTTGATATGCAGGGCTCTTAAGCATTCCTCCTTTTGTTTATTAGACATTCATCTTTCTTCTCAAATCATCTATTCATATTTTTTTCCCATGGACATATTAGGCTTTCTTATGATCTTGTAAGAGCACTTTGTACCTTAGAGTATTAAGTTCGAAAATATCTCTAGTTCATTTGTTGTTCTCTATTTTAATTTGGATTTTTTGATGCACTGTAGTTTTTAATTTTTATGTAGTTAAAGGTATTTATCTTTTCCTTTGGAATGACTATCATGGCTTTTATGATAAGTAAATGGTACTGTCTCTAAGATTAAGTTTGAAATATTGACAGTTGGTATCTATCATTTCAAACATTTTTTTTTTTTAGTTAATAGAGAAGTGACTGCTAAGCTCATCGTTTGTTAACTGTTCTGACAAAAAAGAGAAAAGGTAAGGATGAGAAAATAAGAAGATATCTCTTTTAGAGCTGTTATTAATCACTGTCAATATTTTTAGTGCATTGCCTAATGTTTGTTTATATAATTTAAGTTCTTTTAAATACTATTTTCACTAAGCTAATGATCCCCTTAATTTATTATTTCATGTATAATTGCAACTATTATGTAGATACCCATTTGTGTTGATATTTTTGTTGAAGTTTTTGGACTCCAATGGAAGAAGCAAGACAGTTTTAGTGTCTTTCCAATATTCAAGACGCATTTGAGAGAAAAATAATCTAAATGAAAATAGCAATATTGTTTGGTACTTGACTCAATTTAATTTAGTATTTATGGCTTGCTGTCTCATTCAACTTTCCTAAAAGTTATTTCAAATTACATCAGTTATCCTTATGCCCACTCAGCAAATAGTTCTCGTCAAGTTCTTTGCTTAAACACCAAGAATCAAAGAAGAGAAATTTCACAGAGTAGTGGGGGTCATTTGCAATTTCTGCTTTTATGAATAGTAATGCAATTAATACAGTCTCCACATAATTTTCCATCTTTTTTTGATGCATAGACTCTTAAAATAACCATGTAAAAATAATATAGAAGTAGGCACATAATGCTTAAGGAGCACAATGTAACCCTTACATCTATCTGCTTAACATCCAGAAGGTATCTGAAACTTTATGTGGCCAAAATAAACCTGTGACCCTTGTTTCCCAACCTAGCAACACCAAAAACAAAAACAATAAAAACAAAAAACCTGGATTCCACCTAGATCTCACCATTTCAGTAAAAGCTTCCATGATTTTCACAGTGACTCAAACCATAAACCCAGGTATGCTTGAGTAATACTCCCTGAGTTCAACTCAACAGTAAACATTATGGGTTCTATCTCGGAAAATGTGTCTCAAAACCACTCACTTCTCTATGCCTCACCTGCACCACCCTGATTCAAGCAATCACACTCTCTCTCCTGGACAACTACAGAACTTCCCACTTATTTCCATGTGCTTCTGCTTGTTCTCCATAAGGTACTTCTAGCCAGAGTGATCTTTGAAAAAGAGGTAAATCAAATCAGGTCACATCCTTGCTTAAATTCTTTCATTGGTGCCTAATTGTGCTTGGAGTAAAATCTATAATTCTTACAAAGGCCTGCTTGGTTCCCTACCATCTCCCGCCTCCTCTCAGAGGACTTTTCCCTAACACACATGCATTTTGTCTGTCCTTCTATGACAAGTTCGTCCTATTGTCAGGGCCTTTGTATTTCTATGTCCTGTCCCTGGAACATTCTCCCCCTGATTCTTTGCATGGCTGGCTGTTTCTCTTCAATCATGTTCCAACTCAAATATCACTTTCAGAGAGGCCTTCTCTGTCTAAAGTATTGGCTACTACTCCAACTTCTGTTTTAATTCATAGCATTTAGTTAATTCATAGCATTTATCACAATCCACGATTATATATTTATTGTTTAGTAGATGATTATATATCTACCTCCTCTGGAATGTAAGCTCTTTGAGGGCAGGAGCTTATTTTGTCTTACTCATGATTATATTTCCTATACTTAGGAAAGCCTGGAGTATTCAACACACTCAGCAAATGTGAGTGAAATGGAGAAATGGGTAAGGGGACCTCACTGGAGATGGAGTGAGAAAGGGTTATACTAGGTGATGCTTGGATTCTATCCTGAAGGAGGAAAAGATGTTAACCAGGAAGAGAAAGAGGGAAATGCATTCTATAATAGACTATATCAGAAAGTTTGAGAGAACAAGTTTCCTTTGGAAGGTTGCAGGAGTTTCGCATGATTGCATGTTGAGGGTGGTGGTCATAAAGAGGAGTCCAGTGTCAGAATATAAATGGGCTTCTATGCCTTACTGAGGAGTTTAGATTTATCACGAAGTTAATAAGAAGCTCAGAAGGATTTTCTAAAAGTGAGTAATGCAATCAGTTTGACAGTGCAAGAAGACCAGTCTTCACTCAGGGCGAGAAGTGTGACATTGGGAAACAGAGCCCAAGCAAGGGTGAGGAGGGTATCTGCAAAGACAAGAGGCTTGGCATAAGTGTTACACGCCTGTTAGTGTTGGAAGGGCACCCACGTATAGAGGGCACCCACGTATAGAGGGCAACTGGAGTAGAGAGTCAAAACACTGTCAGGGTGAAGAGGGGATCCACCAAGAGTCAGCCTGATGCAAGGAGTCAGAGCCCACAGAAGGCAGGGAGGAGGGTATATTGCATGGTGTGTGCCATACCCTGAGCAAGGTTAAGATGGCATCCATGTGGGGGTGGGCTAGAACAGGAAGGCAGAGCTCAAAATGGGTGGAGGCTGGTGTCCACAAATGAGGATGGCCCTGTTAGGGTCAGACCAACTAAATAAATACATTAAAGATAATGGAAGTGAGATTTCTGACTGTCAGAGAATAAATTTAAAATGTGGAAATAAATTCTGTGATGTTTACATTGAAATTACGTTACTATGATGAACTCACAATTTGTGTGTACATATGTATGAAGGAAAACAGAGACATTTATGGCTGGATTTTTTCCGGACAGCCCTTGTACTCTTTATATTCATATCTATATATGAGTATATATACACACTTGTATACACATAAATCTTTCCTAGCTCTGCCCACTGAGGAGGCCTTGGAACAGTGACATCCCAATAGCGATAAATGTACTTTGTGCCCAAATCTTGACATCTATTATAACTACCATTTTCCACTAAAAGAAAATAGAGCTTCTTGAAGACATTACTTTTTCCATATCTGAGACTGGAAAAGCATGTATGAGATTAAACCGAGAATATCTTGCTCCAGCAAGCAAGGGAGTACTCAAAGGCTGATGAGGATATGTCAGAATAACACAGGATGGTTCCCTTTGGCAACATCAGAAATAATGTAAATATTAAAACAATTAATGATAGTAATAGAGTATATAACTCATTGAATAAAATAGGAAAACATGGGTTTAAACAAATATATAAATAAATAAATAAAATAAAGTGAATGTTTTATAAGAAATGGAATGTTAATATAGTTTCTAAGTACTAACCACAAACGCTTGTAAGTTACAGAAGGGAAAGAGCAACTTTACAGTGGAGAAGCTGGGAGACACAACCTTAATCAAATGATCAAGGTGAACATCATTAGAAATAAGAGAAATCAAAATTATGCACCGCCTGATAGGATACAATAAAAAAAACAAGAGTCACTTCTAGATCTTTCTGACAAACATGAATAGTCTGAATCTACTTTTGAAGAAATAAAAGACAAACCCAAACTGAGGAACAGTCTATAAAATAACTGACCTGTTATTTTCAAATGTGCCCTGGTTTTAAAGTCCAGACAAGACTGAGAAATTGTTCTAGGTCAAAGGAGATGAAAGAGAAATGGCAACTAGACACAATGAATGATTCTGGACTGGATCGTTTTTACTATGACAATTGGCAACGTTTGAATGGGGTCTTAGGATTAGATGGTAGTAATATATTCAAGTTAAAGATCTGATTTTGTTGGTCTTTTCTAGTTATGGATGAGGGTCCATGTTTGTAACATGCTAAAGTATTTGGAGCTAAAGGGATATCAGGTCAGCACCTTACAAATAGTTCCAGGGGAAAAAAGATCTTTATATTGTTTTCTAATTTTGCTACAAGTTTTTGATTGTTTCAAAATATAAAATAATAATAATAAAACATGACGATCACTATGTGAGAAATGTAAAAGATAAATTAGAAGTTGATGAGAATGATACCAAGGAAGCCATTATGACAGCTATTTCAATAATCAAGTCAAAAGAAGGTGAATTCAGCCCTTTGAAGTGGGAGCAGTGAAAAGAGGAAAACTTTGGGAGACGTTTAGAAAACAGAATTGATAGATTTTTGTGGTTATTTAAATTTTGGGAGACAAGGAAAGGAAAGAGTTGAGGACAACTCAGATTTCCAGTTTGGGAAAAGTGAGTAGATGGTTAACACCACTAATTAATATAAGAAAAAAAGAGCAGATGTTTGGAGTAAGATGACGTATGGCAAGTAAGTACAGTGAGTCCTATTATTCAAACGCTTTAGGCTACCTGACGAAATGAAGTATATTTTATGATTGTGGTGTTAAGTGAACTTGTACTCTCTGGCCTCATATTTCCACAAGAAGGAGAATCCGTTGCAGTAACATTCTCGGTCCATTCTACCTGTCTCTCATTTCTCCCCCTAGAGAGTTAGAGCTGCTCAGCTGTAAAATGACTTTGGGGAAAGAACTCAGCATGCTCATCTCTGCCCTGTCCGGTTTCTCCTCTTCCGAGCCAACACGTCAGTATAATCCATACGTTCTCTGTTCCTCTGTGGCAAAACCACCTTGTAGATGGCAGCGACGTGTGTTTAATTCAGGGGCAAAGTTACAGAAAGCACATTTGGCCACATATCTAGAATCACATTGTCCAATGGGTTCTATTTAGTAATAATAAAAAATTTTGACATTTGATTTTAATTTGTCTAACTCTTATATCCTGTTTCTCAACTGGTTCTGAATCTGGGAGGAAAAGAAAGCAGTGTAATTAGTTTCCCAAACTCAAACAGTTATGTAAACATTTTTGTTCCTCACAGGCTTATAATAATGCTTGGAACAAACTTAGAGAATCGAACTCAACCAATATAAAATAGAACGAATGCTGAAATAATACTCTATTATACTGAAAAATACATATAGATCCTTCTAATTACTTGTTTTTAAGTTTTAGGTATTTAACACCATTGATTTAAAACCTGTTTTTCAACATGGTACAATATACATTATATTTATTTTACTGTTCCTCATACATAAAATAAGAATTATAATGGCCCTATTATCTCACAAGGTGCTCAGAGGATTAAGTAGATAATGTATAGATACCACTGTGTAACATATTAAATGAGTGACACATATATATTGTTTAGTCATCATGCTCCCTCTCTCAACAGTGTGAATTTGTGCAGAATGAGTGGAAAAATCAAACCAGAATGGAACTGCTAGGGTCAGCTACATGAAAGCATATCAAATGACCTAAATTATGCGTCCAAAATTGTATTTTGTGGATCACAGGCTGTGAAAACTAATGGGTTTCCAGGGGTGGAAGTGGGAGAAGGCTAAGAAAAATCCTTCAGTGAGGAAAAGCATTTAACTCTGTACTCCCCCAGTACATTTGACCATGGAAATCTTCTCCCTTCCCCCAACAATTCTAGTCAGAATGAGTACTCCATAGAGATTAAAATATTCTGATTGAGGGGAAGAAGGTAGACTATCTGGTTGGGACTCCTTGATTTATTAGAATATCCTATGGTGAGTTTGGTATAGCATTAGGTCAAAAACAGTGAATGCCTTGTTCTTCCCATCCTGCTCCTGGACTGTGTATCTACCATTATATCTAGCTAATTCCTATTCAAATATAAAGCTCAATTTGAGTATCCCTTTTCTGGAATAATAGTCTTTCCTGCCTTTTACCTAACTATACCCAGTTCATTAATTCAAATAATACTTATTGAACACCAGTTATTTACTAGGTGCTGTTCTAGGTGCTGAGATTGAGCATTTAATAATAATCATCATCATAATATGGCAGACACAGTTCTTATTCTCATGGACTACCCACTGAAGTTGGAAAGAAAGATACTGAACAAATCAACACATAAATGCTAATGCAGGAGTAAAAAATGCTATAAAAAGAACATAAAGGACATAGAAAGTGAAGTGGTTGCTACTTTACATTCAGTGGTCAGAGAAGGTCTCTCCCATGAAGTGACATCTGAATAATGACCTGAAGGAAGAAAGATAATGAGCCACGGAAAGCTCTGGGAGAAGCACGTTTCAGACAAGTCAATAATGAGTAGGAAGAAAACCTAAAGCAGGAGTAGTTTGGCTTATCTGAGGTCATGCAGGAAAGATGGCAGGGATGGAGTGAAACGAGCTAGGTAGAGAAGGATGGAAGACAGATTAAGAGGTTAAAGAGAGTCAAATTATTTAGGATATTGTATGCCTTTACTCAGAGTGAGATAAAAAACATTAGAAGGTTGAGCCGGTGAACAACACAATTTGGTTTATGTTAAGTCTATCTGCTCATTTGCAAAAGGACCATAAGAGCAAAACAGTCAATGGCTGGAAACAGGGTAAGAGGTTTTTGCTAAAATTGAGGAAAAAGACATTAATGGCTTAGATGAGAGTAACAGAGGAGAGATGGAAAGAGGGTCTTGATTCAAGACAAATTTTGAAAGGCAAGCTAGAGGAACAATTTTTAAACTTTTTGATCTCAGAAACCTTTCATGCCCTTAAAAATTATTGAGAACACTAAAGAGTTTTTGTTCCTAAGGATCATATCTGTAAATATTTAGTATACCAGAAGTTAAAACTGGGATACTTTTAAAAGAAAGAATACAAGTGTACATTTCATTAGCCATCTGAGCTAGGGTGTCATCGTATGTGATAGTGCAATGGTGAAAGACTCTATCAAGTCCTTATGTACAAATGCAAGTGAAAAAGGCAAAATGTCTTTGTATTATCATGGAAATAGCTGTGACCTCACAGGCCTCCTTAAAGGGTCCTGGAGACGGTCAAAGAATCCCAAACCACACTTTGAGAATTGCTGGCCAGAGGGTTTTCTGATGGTTTGAACATGGAGGTGTGAGAGGAGGAAAAAATGAACCAAGAACAAGGTCAATTCCTTTAGCCTGAGCTGCCATTAATTGAAATACCAAGTTTAATGCCACACCTATGAAGCTTAAAATGCTTTTTAGACATTCAATTGAGATTTAGAGCAGCTGGCTGAATATGAACCTGGAGTCCAGGGAAGTGGTAGGGGCTGGTGATAAAAATTTAGGAGTTATCAGCATACAGATAGCATTTAAAGTTCTGGAACTGGATGTGAGTACTTAGGAAGTAAATGGGGATTGAAAGAAGAGAGCTGCGGATGGTCCCCGCGGCATTCAATCAATGCATTCCACCTGTGAAATTCCAGAGGTTATTTGTATAGAGCACAGCTCCCTCAATTGATTTTATGTCATTTTACTATTCAAACCTCCTCTTATGGTGCCCGGCGTATAGTAGGCACTCAACTATGTTTACCAAAAGAATAAATATGTAAAGAAACAATGTGCTCTGTGGTATTTGCATAGCTAAATTCCATAATTTTAGAACAGGCAAGACTAGGAAGTAAAGTGATTAGCTTCAGATTCATACATTAGATATAATAATATTCATCATGTGGGCAAGCACGTGGCCATGGATTTAAAGGTAACTGGGGGCTTTTAACTTCACCCAGGGCAAGTCAATAAGTGACGAATAGGAGGGATGAGATTGGACTTCAAAGTCTAATCTGCCACTAAGACCTTTAAGACAATAATGCCAACTCCACTTTCTGGACATTTTATTTTTTATGAAAATTTTTCCCAGAGAAATTGTCATCTATGCATTTTTATTCAGACTGCCTAGTTGCTCTAGGGAGAAAGACATGCCAAAGAATGGCATCCACTGAGATTTTTATGTATGTGGAACAACAACAACAACAAAAACAACAACAAAAGAAACCACACAACTGAATAAGACAAAAGAAAAACATCATTTTAGTAAGTTCTCCTGCTGTCAATCGCAATGTGGGCAGAAAATTCAGAGAATTACATTTTATGCTTAGAAAAGGAGATGAAATTTTTTTACACGTAGAAAGTATCAGTAACAAGCAATTTCCCATTCTCCTGGTGGATATACCCAGCTGGGGTTTCAACAAAAGAAGAGAAGTGAGGATGAGTAATATTCCACTGCATATGATTGACATGACCTGTATAGAGAATGATGGTGATTTTTATTCATTAATGGAAGATGGAGTTCACAGCGGGGGCATTTTTTTAAAAAGCTTCCCAAGAAATTCTAATTTGACAGGGGATGTTAGTCAATCATTGGGACCATTGACTCCTTTCTTGATGCTTTTTTCCTTTCCAAATTATTCTTGGTTTCACCTAAGATTATTTTCTATTATTTTATTAGGCTTCTGTTTTTAGCTGACACGTCTATTCTCACTTAGCTGGGGTCACAAGACTCCAGGTTTTTGAATACCCTCCTTTAAGCTACAAATTGTCCATCTATGTCTCTCTGCTCTTCTTCCTTTTTTCTATCTATCATTCTCCTCTCCAATGTCATCATCCCTCTGGAACATTAATATTCCATTTTGATTATTTTCTTCCTGATCATCTAATTACCATTAATAGACTTTTGGAATTCGGAGACCAGAGTTCTTCCAGTCGGTGGCTGCATGACACTGGGAAAATTATTCAGCCTCTTCAAGTCTCCAACCCAATCAGTAAAATTAAAAACCAAAACAAAACAACAATAAAAAAACCCCAAAAAACCTACCTTGTAGGGTTTTTATAATAAATAAATAAATATATAAGCTCAATAATAGAAACTGTTGGCTCAATACTCAAAAATAGTTTTTAAAAATTATCTTTTTGAAGGTCTTTTTATTCCTTACCTAATTTTTTTGTTGCAGCCCAATACAATATTCTCTACTCTTTCTGAGTTACATGCCTCTGCTTTTTACATACCCACTCTCATTTCTAATTTTAAAATTTGGCATATGTATTCTATAACCCCACAGTGCCCAGTAAAATGTTATTTTCCAGAATTTGGCAAGAATTCTATACAACCCCAGTTCTAAACTCTCAATATAGGAAGGGAGAGATGGTATGGTTTATTATTAAGTTACTTTATTATTAACTTGCTAAGCTTTTGAGTGGGGTTATACCCACATATACAATTGTCAAAATTCATCAAATTGTATTTTATTTTTCAAATAGGGAAAAGTAAAGATGTTTCACCAGGAAAACACTAAAAAATCAAAAGCCATTATATTTATTTAATAGAAAGAAGAAAACTGGCATGTCAATAGGCCTACCTAAAATTTTACGTCAAAGATAACATTTTTTCAAGTTTAAAAATAATTTTATTTCCAAGTATAAGTAAATTGAACCCAGACTTGAGAATTCATCCTAATAGGGAAACTCGGCCTTGTGGGTAAATATACTGGAGAAAAAGAGAGAGAAACCAGTAGTATATAAATATTTCAGTCCCTATGAATTGAAAATAGAATGTTTCACAATCTGGAGAATTTTAAGACATGAAAGAGCCTAGAGAAGCAAAGGTAAAAGATCAAAGTCAGGATACAGAACTAACAGATATAACTTAGTAAGTTAATAAGTATGTTGAATAAAATCAAACTCAACTAAACACTGCAAAGTCTATAGCTTCCAAGGAATTAACACAGTAATTAGTAACACATGCAATGTATAACATCCATGTATAGCTGCGCCTCACACTGACAGCAAGAATTCTTTGGTTATAATGGGCATTCTCCATGTATAGGTAGAGTTATGGAAAGTAGACCACATAATAGCATATATAAGTCAAAGGGGAAGTAACCTAACTTGCTCTATCTAAGCAGTATCTCTTTGCAGTGAATGAGATGAAAGTTCTGTTTTAAGTCTCATCTACCCTATGTCATTCTCACAATAGGACTGAACACATGTGCCAATGCCCAGGCAAAGAAATGTAAATTCATGAATGAATACAGGTAGCATTTATGCTTTTATTGTCAAAGATCATCCCCACTTTTAAGAGGGAAATGATCATTTCAGCCATGTTTTTAATTTCTAATTAGTCAATTTAAAAAGTGTTTTAATGCCCCCACAAGTCAATCTAACTTCACATCTCATGCAATTCAAGAACTTGTATAGTGGATTTAACCTGTGATCAAAATAAGCTCTATATAAGCTAACTAATAATTATCTTCACTTTGGAACAGTTAGCTCTTGGCAATGCTTTATCCCTGACACACCTGTCACTTGTCAGAACACATGAGGGAGTCCCCTGTTCTATCCATCTAGCTGTCCCCTGTCCACACTTTCTAGTCTCCAAACGCTTTCCTGAAATCGCATGTCCTACCATAATACTCCCTCATAATTGCTTCCAGCTGAATTTTCTATTCCCTGCTCTCTACAGTGAATGAGAAGCCCCAGGAGATCAGAACCCATAAAGGGAAATTAGCACTGCACCAAAGTCTCTGAGGTGAAAAGAAAAGTAGCCCAATTGAAGTTAAATTCTTTCCAATTACATACCTTAGCTGTTATTATTCTGTTACACATGTATATGGAAAGGCTGCATTGGTTCTAATTTAAATACCATAATCCTTAGTTTCCCGACTTTTTTACTTCATTTTTTTCTTATTAAATCATCACTATAATAGCTAAGAAAGGAAGATGGAGTTAGTCACCTTCATAAATACTTAATAATGGGCAGAACCAAGGAATAGAGTCAAGATGGAATTTCTGGTTTTCTTAAAGTTTCCCAAAGTAAACTAATCTGAAGTAATACAAATCATGTAAAGAAGGATTTATGGAGTAAGTGTCCTTAGTGTTGCTTAGATTACAGATATGTAGAAAGGAATCTGTCTTTTATCCAATGATTTACCAAATGAATTTACCTTAGAGAATTTACAATGGTATAAAAGTAAATACATTTAGTAATGGAAAGTTTTAACTTATAGAACAATCTCCTGCCTAAATTGTTAAAAATGCCGGAAATGTAATAGCTGCACAATAACACTAGAAACACCTTCATATAATGAGAGAACCAATGACAATAAATTAACCTGGGGTTAATGAGGTCATTTCTTGAAGCAAATGAAATGGATCAAATTTCCCTGAAGAGGAAGAAAAGATGTTTGAGGACGTTTTCCTGCTCTGCGTATTGGGACACTGTATAAAACGTTACTTGTGCCTAACTGACCTTGAACCTTTAAGTTCCTCATAAAGATATGCCAAGTTGTACAGCCCCACGGGGGTGTTCCTAACCTCTGAACAGGATTGGAGGAGACAATCATTACACTAAAGAAAAAGGAACTTCAAGTTAGTTGTACAACCTGGCCCCTTTGGAGTGCCAACATCCTTGTCCATAACACTAACATATATTCTCTTGGAAATGATGAAGGTTAAATGAAGCTATTTAATTGAAAGTGTTCTATAAACTGCAGTGGTTACATCAAATTTAAATGATATTTTATTGATCTGGATGATGAAAAAATAATCCAAAACAAGTTATAGTAAAGCAAATAAATTAAGCAAATCATTGGTCATTCACATTAGTCCTGCAAGTTAGCTCAAAGGGTGTTTTCATACTATAGATCTAAGTAGATGGTGAATGGCATTGATTGAATCCAAAGTCCCCATCTCTTGGATTATATGAGGCCCATTCAGAATGAGCCAAGTTGAGAACACCACGAATTCCATGCTCTGAGTTCATCTGTTGGCAAAAATATAATGCAAACAGCTTTATAAGTGCTATTTTCAATGAAATATCACAGAACAGCTTGTCCCAATGATATTTCTAAAGCTTGCCTGCAAACCGCCTACTGGGAAATCCAACTGAAAGAAAAGGAAAGAGAAAGGAACCCATACAGACAAATGACAGGAATGGAAAAAGAGAACAAAGGGTGAAGAGACACTGGGTAGAGGAAAGTGAGCAACGTAAGAAAACGAGGTGCCACGAGAGGGACACGATCAAACACAGGCCAAGTTCGAAACTCTTAGGAAAGGAACATTTAAAGAAAATATGTCAAGGCACCTGGGGTTGGAGGATAGAGCAGTGGTGACAAATAGTGCAGCAGGTCCGGGGAAATGAAGACGAAAGGAGCAGGAAACACCAGAAACAGGTAACGGCTCAGTAACTGGAGCGCACGTGTTGAAATGTGAAAGGAAGATGACACAAAATAGCCTTTTTTCTAAGCTTCACTGGTTTGTTCATGTAATACACAAATTCATTTTTCCAAAAGCTAATACAGGTTTCATTGTCTATCATCAACTGTGAGGAAAGCAAGCTCCCTCTTCCAAGTCCCTTCGTTTAACCTAAAAATCCATTTACATATCATAAAATAGGCCAGGCACCGCATGCGATAGAGTTGTGCATGCACTGATTCAAAAACAAAATCCATTCCAGTGCAGACAATGTCATTCTGTGCACTTACCTGGGGTCGAATAACTTTTACAATGTTTTTGAGGGCAGTGTCGGGGGATGGAGGTGAGCAGTCAGGTGTGGGGCCTGTTGAGCTGTTTCTATGGTTACTAGTCCCTGGAGCAGTAATTGCTACCTCAGAGGCATTATCTGCGAATAAAAATAGAACTGCCATGAACCTAATCACTCAGTTTACCTTTTAAGATTTGAAATTAACTTTAGTGAATATGAATTGAGATTTTAACTTAAAACTGGTATCAATTATGAGATCATAATGAGGAATATACTCAGCAGTATATTTTAAAGATAATGTTTACTATATATGTTCTTTTCTTTTAGAATGGTATCACCCCCTGTAGTATTATTCCAAGAAGGAAGAGTATTATTATTGAATTCATAATGATAGATGATCCAGCAGAGCTGTTAAGACTGCCACTATTATATGAATGACTAAAACCTTACCTTAACTAAAAAGAACATGATTTTTTAATGTGATTGGGCTAAGTTGTCTCCCTAGCCTTTTAAATGGGTATTGATCTTTATTAAGATAAAAGTTCTGTATCTCCCTGATTCATAAAATCCAAATTCAAGCCTTCTCAAAGCACTTTTCCCAGAAATCCCTCAGGCTATAGAAAAGCATCCCAGTGAATTAACCTTGATGAAAAACTGACATTTGTGCAAAATGGTTTTATAATGTAGACAAATACAAAACCTGGATAAACATATCCTCCTTTATGGTTAAAACCAAATGAACAAAATTTCAAAAATCTAAATTGATCTTCCCTTATGTTGACTATTAGGGGGGAGAGGGGAGAAGAAAATGACGACTTGAAAATCAGCAACATGTGTAACATTTTCTTCTTAAATTTATATCAAAATGAAATAACATCAAATATGCAGTTTTGGAATGTTTAAAATACTTGGAAAAGGATGATAAATATTCTGTAAATAACTTCTGCTACCACAGTGAAGTTATATTGTTTTAACAACAATTTGGAATCTTCTATGGCTTTTTATGGACACTACCATAAGCTCAAATCTGCAAAAAATGTACTTCCTTGTTGTTTTTAATTATTAATAGTTCCCAATAATTTTCTGTTCTAGATAGTTAGCTGAATTGATGCAAAAGAGACTGAGACTGAATTTTTTATAGACCAGCAAGTTTCTCTATTCCATGGCCATTGTCTACAATCCCAAGTGAAGAGCAGTAATTTATGAAGGCACCTCTTGCTTATGAAAAGCAAGGGGATGAAAGCCCTATCCACAACATGAAAATATAATTCAGTTTCCTGGGGAATCCAGACACAGGCTTCTGAAATTAAAAACAAAACAAACAAGTGTAGCAGATTGAATTAAATAGATCACTCATAAAGTAAGTCTTAAAATCATCCAGAGTTCATTCTTGACTTGGGTGTAATGGATAAGCTGGGATTTGAATTAGTATCACAGGTCCAGGTTATGAAAGACAGCAGTTTGTGGGGATGGTCTTCGAAGTAGAGTAGTAGGAGTAAATATGGAAAGAGACAGAACATCAGTCAGCAGATCATGACAAAGATGCTCTGATTCTCTCCATTTTGTCCCTCCCTTCTTTTTTATTCATTCAACCATACATGTAAAAACATTCATTTGGGGGCAAGTATGTGTTAGGTATTATGTTACATTGTAAAGATAAATTAAAAAAGAATCTCTAGCCAGGGGAGAATGGGTAAGGAGGGAGAAACAGGTAGAGGACAGAGGGTTTTTAGGACAGTAAAACTATTCTGTATGATACTGTAGATACATGTCATTATACATTTGTCCAAACCCATAGAAAGTACAACATCAAGAGTGAACCCTAATTGTAAACTGTAGACCTTGGGTGATGATGTGTCAATACTACATGTTTATGAATCCTAACAAATGCACCACTTTCGTTGGGGGATGTTTAGTGGAGGAGGCTGCGCCTACGTGGGAGCAGAGGGTTTAATGGAGCTCTTTGTATTGCTACTCAATTTTTCTATGAACCTAAAATCTTGTTAAAAATTTTTTTAAAATCTCTTTCCTTGAGAAGCATACAAATGGGGCATCAGATATGCAATTTATAATGTAACTTGAGAATTGATAACAGATAAATGAAGCAGGATGAAAAAGCAGGGAGAGGGCTGCAGCTAAAGAGGAAGCTGGTTGTGAAAGGCTTCAGTTTTCAGGTAAGAAAGCTAGAACAGAACATAAAAAAGGCATGAAGTCAGAAAGAGCGTTATGAAGCTGTTATTTTGAGTTGAGATAACTTTAGATGAGTAGGAAGTTATTAGTATAAATTTTATGCTTAATTCTGTAGGCAATAAGAAAATTGAAGATATTCCCAGCCGGGAACTACCCACAAAGAAAAAAAAAAGAAAGAAATATTGAAGATATTGAAACAGGGAGCGACATAATAATAATAGCCAATGTTTATTGGACTCCAAATAACGGTGTTAGACAGACTTTGTTTTCCTTATCATTTGCCATTTATCCTCTCCTTTGTACTTTTCATTGTTGTCTTTCTGCTTTGCATTCTGAATAGTTTCTTATATTCATTTTTTAGTTTATTGGTTCTTTCTTCAGCTATGTCTACTCTGCTACCAAACCATCTTCTTAATTTCAATTATACTTTTCAGCTCTAAAATTTCTACTTGGTTCCTTTTCAAATAGATTGTCACCATTGGGCACTTTTCAGTTCCCTAACTTTTTCACATTTGCTTTTATTTATTGGAAAATGTCAAGTAGAGTTGTTTTGTTTTTTAACTCTGAGTCTGATAATTCCAATTTCTGAATTCTTCATGGATCTGTTTCTGTGCACATTGCTTCAGTATCTCTCATCTTTACTTCTTTGTTACATGTTACTTAACTTTTGCTTAGAATAAGATATTCAACGTTAAATATAACTCAGTCTTTTGGTAAATGTTAATTCAAAAAGCATCCGAACTTACATTCTAATACCAGATGCTGAAGTCTGTGGAAAACTTGCCTGTTCTATATTAAACCATTATTTAACCTCTCTGGATTCCAGTTATCTTAACTTTAAAAATGAGAATGATTAATAATTATTATTCTAGGGTTTATGAGTATAGATAAAATGAGAGAATACACCTGAAAAATAATTAGCATGCTATCAGGAACAGTGTATAGGTCTAATATTAATACAATTGAGTTTCATTTTCCCTATCAAACCAAATATCAAGATTAAATAAAATGTGGAAGAAAAAAAAATCCAGAGGGAAAAGCAGGAAAATAATTAGTAATGCTTTGTAGATAATACATCTAGAGAGTAATGACTATGAGTAATTGGGTAGGATTAGAGGCCAGCATCTTTTAGGCATTAACACAAATTGGTAGGGGCAGAATTTAATTCCAGGAATAAGGGCTGATCCCTTGAGGAATGATTCACTGCAAGGACTGTCCCTGTTGACTGCCTTTGCCTCGAAGTCAGAAAAACTGCTGGGTACCCCACGCAGACTGTAAGGCAAAAGCTTATGAATGTTGCTTATAAGTAATTTAATATATAGTACAAGAGAGTGGGTACTAAATTATTTAGAAAAGACTGTCACTGTGTCCATTTTCTGAATCTATGATCTGTACCATTACACTGGTAATTTGATTTTATACTACCTTGCATTGTTCATTATCTCTTCCAGACTAGGTTATATTTTTTTAGAGACTTATATTCCCTTGTCCCCTCCATAACTCTTAGTTCAATGCAATCCTTTAAAAATACTAAGTGAAATAAAGTTAATAAAGTAAAATCTGTGTGTCAATGGCAACAATCACAATGCCTTTAATTACATGGAGAAAAGTGATACGGCTTTTACAATTCCACGGTCCTTTTGGAGTAAATCCAAATGAGAAGAATATTCTAGAACATACATTAGAGTCTTAGGAAACTGATTTATTCCTAAAATAATGTTTGTTATATTATGTATTTAAAAAAATACCAATTTTCCAGTGGACTCTGCCAAACAATAGTCTGTGTCCAAGACAGTTTTACACGATCAACCTACATTTCACACCTGTAGCTACATAACACTGCTGATGAAAATGAATGAGGTGTGGAAAAACTGCCTACAGAAAATTATTGAATATTTTAGATTGAAATAAGAAACTGACCTTCTAGCCAGACTCCCTTACTACACATTAGATTATGCATTATGATTGTGTTTCCTCCATACCAATAAGTTTTTTTGGGGGGGGACCTTTTAGTTTACTTGAGCTTTTAGAAGAAAAGTATCCTATGAATATAAAATAAGTCACATGCAATGTTGTAGGTAAGAATTTTAACATCGTTCTCCAGCATGTACTGAACAGTTAAAATGCACCAGAGACCATGTTAGTTGCTATGCAACTGAGATTACTTCTGGCTGGGGATTCAGGAAAGGTAATATGGGAGAGGTGTTAATGAAGGAGGTCTCTGACAGCTTAGTAAAATTTAGACGTAAAGAAATGGATGGGAAGGGCATTCCAAGAGTTGGAAGAGGGATGAGAAAATGGTAGAGACATGGGAAAGAGTTCAGCACACTGGTGAAATAAGAAAGAATTCTGTTTGAATAAAATATAATATTCCCGGAAGTAATACTAAGAAATGGAGGAGCCATATATTATGAATTCAGGCTCTGTAAAAAAGTGCTTTTCTCATAGTGTTGTTTTAAGGATAAATGAGGTTAAGTGTGTATGTATGTGTGCATTTAACATATTGCTGGTACATAGTAAGTGCTCAATATAAGTAACTATTGCTATTATTATCATATATAATAAGAAATATAAATAGATAGGTGGCTTGAGGTGTTATTGTGGAAAGTCTTCAATGAAGCATTAAGTAATAATCAAGTAAGTATTTAATAATTATTAGTCTAACAATTCATGAAGTACGATTTATAACCATTGGCCTCAAGTCAGAGATCAGCAAACTTTTTCTGTAAAGGGCTAGATAGTTAATATTTTAAGCTTTGTAGGCTATAAGTCTCTTTTATAACTACGCAAATCTGCTGTTGTAGCACAAAAGCAGCCATAGACAACATGTAAGCAAATGGGTAATGTGTTCCAAGAAAACTTTATCTATAAAAACAAGCATGGACCACAGAGCTGTGGACCCCTATCATAAGTACTTCCCATGGAAACGTTTTCCCTTTTATGGAGAAACCTTCAAAAATGTTATAATATACATTTACTTTTCCACATTCACCTTATATATGAACATTCTGCTCACCACACAGTGAATAGCAGATTTTCATTGTGAAAGTAGAAATATATTTATTATTTCGTGCAAAAAAATAACATTATATGTAACACAAGGGCAATGCCTTGTACACAGCTGTTCATAGATGTTCACTGGATAGGTACATAAAAATTAGTAAGGGTAATTGAATCTTTTTATTTTGAAGTACCTCTCTTTAGTAATGGAATATGACCATCATTTCTGGGAGAGAGAGAGAGTATAAAAACCACATGTAAAATAGTTCAAATATCTTCCATTCCAATTTTCTAGTGAGAAAGTACTATGTACTAGTTGAGTAAGCTGACATTTAACAATTGTTTTAGAGAATTATTTAGTATTCCAAATACTTATTATACTTTTACTTTCTCCCAGCAATGTTTTTTTTTTTTTAAGAATTAACAATTCTTTTAAATATATTGAAAACTGAAACACTCACACATCATTGCCATCACCAACAACAGCTTTACATACACCACAGTCTTGCTCAAGCAGCTACTTTGCCAGGTAAAATGTGTGGTAGGCAGCTTCTAAGATGTTCCTGATTGATCCCTCCCTGCCTCATGGTATTCAAGTTGTTAAATATTTACCCCTAGAGTGTAAGTTGAACTTATTGATGAGCTCTAATAAATAAATACAGAAGTGATATGATATCACTTCTGGGATTATGCTATAAACAGACTGTAGCTTCTGTCTTGAGTGTGTCATCTGGTTGGTGCACTTGCTCTCTCAGATTTTTTACACTGAGGAAAACAAGTAACCACACTGTGAACAGCCTCTTGGAGAGGAATGGAAACCTTCAGTTCAGCAGCCCACCAGGAACTGAAACTGGTCAACAACAACATGACTCAGCTTGGAAGTGGATCCTTAAGGCCCAGTTCAGCCTTGAAATGACTTCAATTCTGGTCAACAGCTTGAGTATAACCTCAGAGAGACCCTGAACCAGATCCACCCCCTAAGCCCCTCCTGGATAATAAATGAGATAAATAGAGATATGAGATAATAAATATTTGTTGTTTTCAGCCACAAGTTTTGGGGTAATTTGCTATGCAGCAACAGATAATTATTAATATGCATTTGGAACATGGCCTACATTTTAGAGTTTTGAGCTACAATGATAAATAGATTCTCAGCCTTATTTTTAATTTGCTGACACTTAGTGGAAAATATAGAAGGGCAAACAGTATTGAAAATCTGTGTTACTCATGCCACATATCATGCACAATGGGAGCCACTAACTGAATAAGAGGGCCAGGGTAGGGAGTTAGGTTAAGGGTAAAAAAAAGAAACAGTAAAGAAGACAGCTTTAATTACAGCTTTGAAGAATGAGTGCCATCAAGAATTCAAGGAGGGAGTTCCCTGGTGATGTAGTGGCTTAAGGCTTCGGTGCTATCAGCGCTGCGGCCTGGGTTCGATTCCCAGCCAGGGAGCTACCCACGTAAAAAAAAAAAAAAAAAAAAAAAAAAAGAATTCAAGGAAGAAGCATTCCAAACACTAAAAAACATGGAAAGGGGCAGAAGCATTAAGTCATTGGGGAACTACAAATAGCTCAGTCTGGCTAGAGCACCGGATATGTGTAGAAAAGGGAATGGGGATGATATTGGCAAGACCAAGTATTAAGATGAAAAATGGAAAGGTGTATGAAAAGAAAGCAAAATTGGTAAAAGACAGAATTTTTCTATTTAAAAAAATGGCAGCAACAGCACATTTCTAAAATTGCTTTCCTTGAGGCTATGGTGAAATACCACTGTTATCTGTAAGAAGAGCGGATTATAAGGCTACCATCGCTTTAAAGGTCTCCACGTGAATGAGGCCACAATGTGTGCTAAAAGGTGGAATGATTAGCCAACTGCGTAAAGTAGCCCCATGAAAAGACTGTGGTGGGACAGGACCCTCTATCCCCTCGTTCCCTCATTCTTGTTCTTTCCCATTCCTCAATCATGGCAGGGACAGGGTCTTTTAGCATAAATATATAATTATGTTGTAATTTGTGAGCAAAATGGTAGAAGAACGTCTTATTTAGCTTAGTTATAAGTTCTCTAAGTTCTGAGGAAGCTCAAGGATTTCACAGGGCTGTCCAACCGTGTGGCTTCCCTGGGCCACAACGGAAGAAGAATTGTCTTGGGTCACACATAACATACACAAAGACTAATGAGAGCTGATGTGCTATAAAAAGTTCCCTGCATAATTTTTGTAATGTTTTAAGACAGTTTACGAATTTGTGTTGGGCCACATTCAAAGCCGTCCTGGGCTGCATGCAGCCTGTGGGCTGCAGGCTGGACAAGCTTGATTTAGAAGAAATGTGAGCAGTCACTGACAGGATTTCACCAGCCTTCTGCCAGGATGGTGTCCAGAACATCAATTCCTTGGGCTTGACTAGCAAGATGGCCTAGATCCCTGGGACAATGCACACTAAAAAATAAATAAATAAATAAAGACAGAGGGAGGCTGGAGAAGATGGGTCCCCTCCCAAAGCTGACTTTTATGGACTGGACTACAAGCAATTGAAGAATATAAAAAGTTAAATAAAATAGTTTGCCTCACTCTGGCAAGTCATGGATTCTCTTGCTTTACTAATCCATTGTGCTTCAATTCTCACAAAGATTTTGGTTCCTCAGGATCTGTTAGCTTTGACCCTCATCTTAACAACCAATTCTTTCCCCTTTTTTACTCTCAGTGGTCGGTGGTATGCATCTCCTGTAACTTCCTACTCATGTGAAAATTATGTTTCTACCAAGGCAACCAAGCCACACTCTAGCACTTATCTTGCCGGGGCAGAACCCCTCCTAGCAGGTACTAACTACCCACTAAAAGAAATTAGAAAATGAACTTGCTAAAACCCAGATGAAAGTTATGATAGTAGCTGGAGGTGAAAAAGACATTTATTCTTCCATACCACAGGCCTACATTCCAGGATCCTTTCACACTCGTGTAAAAATGAGTCTAGTACCATCAGACTCTGCTGTAAGTCGGTACGACTCATATATGTATATATCATTTATTGAACTTGTATTGACTCTCTCATATTCCTCAACGTTTTATTGTAACAGGGTGAAGAAGGGAAGGGCCTTAGGAGGCGGAGGCTACCTGGTGCAGCTGTAAACAAGCGGACAAGGCACCTGATGGCTCTCCCTCCGCTCCGGGCAGAAGGAAGCTCTGAGGGCTGGTGCGGGTAGGTGTGATTGGTGCTCATTGACCGCAATCGGTAAGAATGGAAGCCCTGCAGGCTGGTGGACGTGGGTGTAATTAGCTGTAACAGGCCTTAATTGACAGCGGGAATCCGGCCAGGATATAAAACCAGAAGGAGGGCGGAAAGAGCAGGCTTTTAGTTTTCTGGGAGCAGGAGTTCCGGTGCCCCGCTTCCGGTATCCTGGCCGGAGGGGATAGTCAGACGGTGGGGAGCAAGGGGCCACACCAACTCAGCACTGAGACGGCTCGGCTGGCAACAAGAGACTGCTTCGCTTCTGCCTGTGTTCTCCTAAAGGGAGAAGGGCTCCGGGTGCAGCCTACCACAGGTCAGACATATATCATCTTCTTACACAAATGGCAGCATATGCACCGATGATATCAGTTTGCACTGTTCTTATCCAAGCTTCATGTTATGTCCCTACTTTAGTTTCCCCTTTTTCTATCTTACCTTCTAATTTTTGTTAGGAAATTGGGTTTTATGTCTTTTTCATTAATGAATTGAGCTTCAATGACCATAAAACTTCCCCTAACTAGATTAAGCAATGAGGACACTGATTATTCCACTTAACAGGAGCCTAGAATCAGGGTGGCTCTGGGAGTTCAATGTCAGAGCTCTGGCACCTCTTCTCTGTGGCTCTCTTGGCTCCACCCTCTTCCATGTGACACTTCCTCTCCTGGCTGGAGGCAAAAAGGCTGCAGCAGCTCCCAGCATCATATCAGATAGAATACTATCAAAATGAAGAAGGCCATCTCGTCCTTGTGTCTTTTCTTAAATCAGATTTGTGTCACATGTTGATGTCCAGTCACTGACCAGAGTTGGTTTACACTGACAAGCACTGAGAAGTGGGGTAGAGACGACCTCTCTGGAAATGTGTGGCCATATAGAGAGGAGTATCTTCCTAAAATACCAGGATTCTGCTACAGAATAGTAAAGCAATATAAAGGTGGGGAAAGTCAAGGAAGAAATTTTAGGCAGGCAATCAAGAGCATATACTAGACCTCATAAGTTTTCTATCCCTCTTACAATAAGGCAAGAGTGTAAATAAATACACATTGACATTTTAAAATCTATTCATTACCTTCTCCTTTCCTACTCACTTGTCTTCTCTCTTCTCTTTTTCTCCCTAATTTTTACAAGGCCCTTCATGATCTGCTCCCTCTCACCTCTCTAGCCTCCACACTGTTCCACATACATTTCTTTTTATTTGACCTTGAATATCCTTCTGGGTTTCATTTGCCTCGGGTCAAGCATCACCCTCTCAAGGAGGACTCCCTTGGAACACCTAGTGTGAGGCTGGGAGAAGAGAAGAATGAAATGAAGAATGAATATGAATGTGCAAGTGTGAGTTAAGTGCCCCTGGTAGATGGTTTTGTGGCATCCTGTGTACCTGCTACATCGACTACCACCTATTTGTGTTGTCTTCTTTTATAGACTATGAATTCTTTCAAGTCAGACACACTGTGTCTGATTTGTCTTTATATTTCTAACACCCATTATAGAAATAGTCATTTTATTAGGTGTCAGGACTCAATTTTTTAATAGTCAAGAGAATTATGGACAAAACAATATGTCATGTAATTCTAGGATTTATTTGCAAAGTATTGAATAAGATAAATTTTCAAATATTCAGAATTTAGCAAAGAAGTTAAATGTCCAGTTAAAACAAATTTTAAATTAAGTAATTTAATTGATGTCTGATGTATTTAATATTGCATCAATTTAGTTTTAACAGAAAAATATTATTTTTAAAAGAGTTGACTTGGCAAGGTAAGAAATCTTGATAAAATTTCCTAAATTGGAGACATGTCCTCATTATTCAAAGATATATCCACTGATCTTATTCTCATTATGATATGCAGTATCAGCCATGAGGATTGTTAAGTATTACACATTAAATAACCTATAAATTCTTGCTCATTTACTATCACTGATATCAGAAAAGTATAATCAATCATTTTAAAGAGGACTTGAAAGATAGGAGTGACTTTATATCTTTCATTTCTTTTTTTTTTTTTTGCTTTTTGGTATGTGGGTAGCTCCCTGACTGGGAAGCGAACCCAGGCCGCAGCGCTGACGGCGCCAGTGCCGAAGCCTTAAGCCACTACACCATCAGGGAGCTCCCTCATTTCTTAATTTGGTAGAAAAAAATGGTGCTAGTAGATCATCACATCATGATTTCTTTTATTATGGAGTTTAGTTTTACTCTTAATTACCGTTACACTTCAATCTAAATAAATTTAGATTTCATGTCAAACTTTGATATTTTTGAAAAGTCTTCGTACCTTTGTTAGTAAGCAAAATTCTTACCTGAGAAAGCAATCAGTTCCTCAATTCCCCGTAATTTTTTATTTTTTATTTTATTCATTTATTTATTTATTTATTTTGGGTAGTACCCCGGCTGGGAATCGAACCCAGGCCACAGCGTTGAGGGTGCCAAAGCCTAGCCACTACACCACAAGGGAGCTCCCCCTGCTAATTTTTTTATACATGTGATAATAGTCGACTAGATTAATTTTTTTTTTACATGCCCACTGCAAAATGTGTGCTACATATTAACAAGGATGTGCACAAGGGTGCATAAACAACATAGTTCTGACAAGATATGAGGTGTGTAAATTATATATATATATACCAAGTATTTCATTGGAATTAATGGTTTTTACACAAAATGTCAATAAATTCTAAGAAAACTGAATGGAAATCAGCAACTATATAACGAGATCTTTGTTTGAAATCTCATTAGCCAGGAACCCATAGTTACCTTGGTAATCTGTTATTTTGGTATAAAATGTGTCTATAAATTACTGTTACCCTTACTATTAACTAAACATAGATTGCCTTTGATATGCTATTATGCTCTTCAAGTTATATATATATTCATGATGATAGACTTCATGTATTGTAAGAGAAATATATTGTATGGAATTACAGTTTGTTTAGATATACATTGGAGAAAGTTAGATTGCTTTTCATATGCTTTTTGTAAGTCAGATTGAAATGTCTCAGCATTTCTCAGAAATAAGTAAGAACCAAAGTAGTATTTAATCCTAACTCATGTCTCTTTCTGTTTTCTACTCACAGTAGGAATAATACTTAACTGGGAGCAAAGATTTCCATTTTATCCTATTCTAGAGGTAATTCTATGTTCATATGGTGGTCCTCATTTCTTCCTTATTGAGGAGTCTATGTAGATGATAGTATCAGTAACAGTGATAAATTTTCTTTAGTCTCATTGCCTGGAGATACTTTCAAATACCATTAATCCCAACACAATGAAGCTCCTTTAAAGACTGCTTCCCTATATCTATATCTATATCTATATCTATATCTATACAGATATGGATATAGATATATTCTTTTATCTAGACTTTACAGGTTCAGTAAATTCTTAATATGTCCCTGAAAAATCAGTGATGCTTTTGCTACACATTACACAAAATATTTGTTTGAAACTTCAAGGGCATTTTTTGTTAACAAAATACTGCTTAAGGACTAGCTACAAAGCCATATATATTTGTAAGTGCAAAAGTATCTCATGATTGAAGTTTTAAAAGCCCAGAAGTCTTGTGTTTTGTTTTTTTTTAAAGAAAAAAATTAGGTGTCACAAAAGGTCTCAGAGCTTCTAATGAATGTGTTATAAACTGTATGCACATCTTAAGGGACCTCTTTCATAAGCAACCAGAGTCCTTTTGTAATTACTTATGCTCAACACCTATTTTTGATTTACAGAGTTATGATGAGGACTATTCCCAGCTTACACTGTTTGCCATCGCTAAACTTAACAATCAATGTGTCAATACACTGGATAGTAATTGGTAGACATAAAACAGCATACCACACACGCGTACGCACACCCTTTAAAGTCCTTACTCTTTGGTGCACTGCCAATGGGAAAGAAATATATTGATGTTCCAATATACTTAAAACTCCAAGGTCTAATATAGCTTTTTCTATAATCTGAGAAATCCCTGCTTTCCCTCAAAATAAAAAAAGAAAAGAAAGAAAAGGAAAAAAAACTTCGTTCTAGTAAATGCAGAGACAAACTTAGATAAAAGAATAACAAGCTTTTACTTCTGCTTTTACTGTTGCCACAATCCATTACTAAGCTATTTAGTGGTCCCTATAATAAATACCCTTAGAATTGATAATGCAAAAAATTTTACATGAATAAGTGCTATATGACACATTTTAATGCCATCAATTCAACTACTTGCACAAACCTAACCATCACAGTAAATTATAATCTGACCTTAAAAAAAAACACATTATGAGCTGAGGGAAATTCATCTTTATCCTTGAAATATCAGGAGCTTATTCTTAAAGAAGCATCTCTCTTCTTTCTTTATGAATGTACTCAAGAAAGCATAAAGTGATATTTCCTGTTATTTTGCTAAAATAGATGTCTGATCTCTGCAATCCTGGTCTTTTATTCTGCTGGGTCCCCAATACCTCAGCATAGTAGACAGGACTCTTCACAACTTATACTCAAGCCATCATGAGTTTCTTGAATTTGTGTATTCTAATATAAATGTAAAATGTGATATATTAGATAAAATCTGCAATGAAATATATTAGTGTATAATTTTACATTTAAAATGTATAGTGTGACTGTAGTTGGGTGTCAGTTAATTTTGCTAATGTTACTTAGTGCAGGAGTACCTAAAAGAAAAACTAGTAGTCTTAGTCCAATATAATATTAATAATGCAGCATCTATAGAAATGAATATAAAATAAATTAGTGAGCTTGCCAGTAGATGTATATGACATATCTAGACAGTGCAGGTGGGAAAAAATGTACTAAATGTGAAACTATAAGCATTATGCAAGATTTCTTTAATATTATATTTTTAGTATAATGTTATTCCCAATTTAACACTATGTAGCAGTTGCTAAACAGAACAAAATTAATGAGTCCATGAAATAACAGCTTAATCATTAGAATGGATTGAAATTATACAACTGTAAATTCTCACTAGCTATAATGATATTGCCTCTTTTAGCAGCATTGAGAATAACTCTTGTCAAGTGTTCAACCAGTGCACCAAACAAGATAATTTAAAATATCCTGAAGTATGAGCAAAAAAGAAGTTAAAAACATGTTATCTTTAATGGATTATGGGTTATTGCATAAGTTTTAGTAGATCGTATATATCATTATTTCATTCAACTTTCTTCAAAGACAGAAATTACCTACATTAGATGGATGTGAATTGTTTTGACATAATCTGTTTTAACTTTCTAGATGACGGAGTTATTTTTAATTATTTTCTAATTAGAAAATCAATCTGTGTTACTGTAAAAAATTTGGACAAAAAAAAAGCATGAAAAAGAAAACAAAAATCCCATGTAATCCTGACATCCAAAGATAGTATTATGAATAACACAGGGCCGTTGGAAAGTATCCAGCCATGTAACCATCCTCATTATATTGACAATAGCTAGATTTTTTTCCCCAGACAGCTCTTGTATACTGTTCTGGTCGTTTTTCCATTTGTATATATGTAATACTAGTTTTCCACTAAATTTGTATCAAATGGTAAATACACATTAATTCAGTCAACAGATAGTTACGGAGCTAGTATGGAATTTTGAATCATTAGATATTATTTGAAAACATTATTTTAATGATTATAAATGATTATAACCTTTGAATATCATTACCACTTAACCATTTGCTAGTGTTGACTTTTGGGTTGTCTCCAATTCATCCACTTATTTTATATTGATTAGAACATTCCCCCCAGTACATAGATAGGCACAATTTAGATTTATTATAAAACATTACACAGGTTTCCAATTTGTATTTTGTTTGAAGAAAAAAATTCAAGATTTATCTTTGCAAATTTGAAAGAATCTCAAAATTACATGCTTACATAATTAAATAATTCATGAACTGTGAATGTGGTTAAGAAATTTGTTCTAGAGTGATGTCAGAAACCTAGTGGCATGAGAGGTCCCCATGACCTCTCCCCTTGAAGTTACAAGTTGAACAGCTATAATTCAAGAAAGGATTCCCTGCTCAACCCACAAACACATCTTAAAAGATCCATGCATTGAAACATGAAGGTGAGTGAATTGGAACAGACAGAGAAGGGAGAAGAGTAGAGACAAATGCCATGGATACAGCCCAAGCCTGGAGCTCACTGCAGGTCTTGGGACAGGGGAGGAATCAGGTTATAGTGTAAACTCTCTGTAGCCCCAAGGAGCAGAGAGGTAAAATAAGCATTTCCACCTGTGTAGTGAGCACATACTGAGGCAGAACCCAGTGAATAGGGCAGAGATAGCTCACAGAAGTGCTGCAGCTGTGGACTAGCAGCCACCATCGCCAGGCAGAAAACAAAGCCAGAGCCTGGCTGCCTCCCCTTATCTTCCCAGATCTAGCAGAGGGCCCCAGAAAATTTGTTAGCAGTGAATGTTGGATTAGAGAGCACACTATCTGCAGCCCTGAGAACTGTAGAGACAGGAGCATTTGCCCCTAAGCAGCAGATGCATGCTGTGGCTAATTCCATTGATACATGAAAATACAGTAGCAAGGTAGCTGAGGTCTGGCAGCTGCCATTACTGGAAGGAGAACAAAGCCACAAAGCAGGACCAGGCCTCTTGCAGCCCAGCACCCCCCGCCCCATTATGGCTGAACCCAGGGAGGCACCTGGTACACCTGGGCAGTGCAGCACCGCCAGCAGCAATTTGGTTTCAGGGGCAGCACTCCAGGGACTTCATGTACTCTGTAGTTTATCACCCACCACATTCCCCTGGAGTGGTGCTCTGAGACCAAGGCAACCTGGTCGCAGAGGAGATGCCTACCTCCCCAAGGAATACAGGTTATTTTTCACCACCCTGCACAGACCCCAGAAGTCAGAACAGTGCATGAGAAAATAAAAAAACTTGTGCTTCCACACCACCTACTGGAAAACAACAAAAAGACCTATCACCCTGCTAAATAAATGTATCACTCAAAAATAATAAAATAAAAAATAATAAAATGAAATAAAAAAGATTTCATTCCCATAAATGCCTATGCAGAAAAACAATCCATCAAATACTATGAACGACCAATGTACCAAGGTAGTTCAGAAAGAAAATTAGAAATTACTAGAAAATAAACTTAAAAACATGAAACTATGCAATTTAAATGACAGAATTCGAGATCATAGTTCTAAAAACACTCAACAAGATGCAAGAAAACTCAGGCAGTTTAATGAACTCAGACATAAAATCCATGAACAAAAGGAGTACTTTATCAAAAAGATTGAAATTTTTAAAAAGAACCAAATGGAAATTCTGGAGTTGGGGAAGGCAATAAAAGTGATGAAGAATGAACTAGCAAGTTTAGGAAGTAGACTGACCAAATGGAGGAAAGAATTATCATTATTGAAGACAAGAAATCTAGAAATGAGGCTGATGGATGAAGAAAGAGACTTGAGAGTAAAAAAGAGTAAATAAAAGAAAGAAAGAAAAAGAAAAGAAAAGAAAGCACTCTATGAGAACTCTGTGACTCCATGACAAAGAAGGATATAAGAATAACGAGCATACCGGGAGAGGGGCATGGAGAGCCTATTCAAACAAATAGTAGTTCCAACCCTATGGAAAGAGCTGAATCCTCAAATCCAAGAAGCAAACAGAACACTTAATTATCTCAATTCAAAAAGGCCATTGCCAAGGCACATCATATCGAAACTGTCAAAAATTAATTACGAAAACTCACAGACACAGACGATAGTATGGTGTTTACCAAAAGGAAAGGGGTACAGAGGGAGATTAAAAAGGGTAAAGGGGGTCAAATACATGGTGATGGAAGGAGATTTGATTTGGGTAGTGAATTATGGAATTGTACATTTGAAACCTGTATAATTTTATTAACCAATATCATCCTAATAAATTTACTTTTAAAAATTTTGTTCTAAAGCCAAAAATCATGTATTCAAATTCAAGCACTGCCATTTCTAACAAGCTCTAAATGACAGCTGTCCAACCTTTTGGCTTCCCTGGGCCACACTGGAAGAATTGTCTTGGGCCACACATAAAATACACTAACACTAATGATAGCTGATGAGCTAAAAAAAAAAAATTTATAAAAGAAATCTCATGTTTTAAGAATTTGTGTTAGGCCACATTCAAAGCTGTCCTGGGCTGCAGGTTGGACATGCCTGGTCTAAATCTTCCTCTGACTTGCTTCCCTTATTGTAATTAGGAATAATAATACTAGCTACTTCTTAAATAGTACAAGATTAAATAAGTTAATGTGCATATAATAAGTATACAGTAACATTAGCTATTATTGTTTTTCATGAATATTTATTGGGTACTTTCACATGACAGTAATTATGCTAGAAGCTATGATGACAATGGTGAACAGACAGGCAAAATTTTTGAACCCTATAAGACAAACAACTGAAACAGATTATTAAAATAAGTAACCCCAAAATAACTATATTATTTCTAAGTAAGGGCTATAAAGGAAAGGAAAATTAGAAGGTGCTAAAAGACTAGAAAATAGAGGTATCCATCCATATACTTAGTCTGGGGCACTGTGTGTGAGTACCCACAAAGGGGGTTTCCCCCAGGAAGAATACAAATTAAACTACTTGGAGGAAGGAGAAAGACAGAGGTGGAAGGAACAGACATTTGTTCAGGTATGTGAAGACCCAGGGGTAGGAAGGAGCTTGCCTTATTAAAGAACTAAGGGGCACTGAAAAGTTAAGAGAGCCAATGAAAACGGGAGAGATGAGGCCACATGTGAAGGTGGGGAGCATGTAATTCAGGGCCTTTGGAACCTTATTAGGAGTGTGGGTCATTTTTCTAAAAGCAATGACAAAACAAGTCACTAAAAATGTTTAATCAGAGAAATGACATACTCAGATTTGTGATTATTAAGATTACTTTGGTAGCAGCATAAGTAATACATTCAAGGAAGGCAAACAGGACAGTTAATATTTTATTAACATAATAACAGGAGAGTGTAGAGATGAAAGAAGCAGATAGATTTAAGAGATAGTTGGTGGCAGACAGTTACAGAATTAGCCCCACCCTACTACTTATGCCAGTTCAGAATCACAAGACCTAGTGACCATTTGAATATAAGAGTTGATGGAGATGATAAGAATGACATCCAGGTTTCTGCAATCTGATGAATGATTAAATTAATTGCAGAGATAACGATTCCTGTATGAAGAATAAATTTGAGGGGAATGATTCTGTATGTTTAGTTTTTGATATGATAGGATCGAGGTGACTTTGAGATAAACAGGTAGATATATTCAATAGATGGACAGATGAACAGACATGTAAGCCTGAAATTGAAAGAGGTGGTATGAACTGAGAGTCCTTAGGAAGTTGATTGTAACAGAGCCATACTATAAATAAGATCATTTCGGAAGAGAGAAAAAGTAAAAACAACAGAGAGGACTTTGTCTGAACCTTGAGGAACTCTCAACTTTTAGAACCACGTGGAAAAAATGTCAGCTGTCAACATAGATAGACCACAGCATATAAGATGATAATCTTCCTTGGGGAATAAAGAGAAGAAAAGATGTCAAGATGGAGATGTCATTAACCTGTAGAATGCTGCTGAAAGGTTAAGAGAAATGAGGATTAACAAATGTCCCCCGAATTTTGTGACATCAAGGTCATTGGTACTTTAGAAAGCACATTTCAGAGCAGTACAGAATGGAAAGCAGAGAAAGGGGCTAAGAAGTGCAAGGGCAATCGATAGTTTAATGCTTATTTGGGGATGAGTGGGTTAGGGAGGGGAGAAAGGGGAGGGGGTGGGGAGGAGGGGGGGAAGCTAAATATAAGGTGATGGAAAGAGAAGTCACATTAGGGGGTGAACTTATTATGCATCAAGCTGACAATGCACTGTAGAACTGTATGCCTGAAACCTATGTAATCCTTGCTAACAGATGTCACCCCAATAAGTCTAACAATAAAAATGAATTAAAAAAAAAAAGAAGTGCAAGGGAAGGAAGAAAATAAACATCCTGAGAGAATTGTAGGTAAGGAGTCAAGTGGGATTAGGGAAATTTGTGGTGGTTGTTTATTTATTGCTTTCATTGTCAGTTGTTATTGTTGTTTTTGTTTTATAGAAGAAAAACACTTAAGCATATTTAAATGTTAATGTGTGTGATCCGGTGGAGGACAATCAGAAACACAGGAGAGAAAAAAAACGAATGAAAGGGTCAGACTCCTGAGAAGGCAGAGGCATGGAACACAGAGGATGGAACTGACCTTCAGTCAGAGGAAAATCCCCTCTATTAAGAAACAGGCAAGAAAGGTGCAGGGACAGTTGGATTGGTAGACTTGGTGGAAGGTATTAAAGTTCCATCTGTCACTTCAGTTTTGTTTACAAATTAAAATATGAGATATGAGGCCATGTTCTGGGAGTGAGAGACAAGGTAGGAAAAAGTATCTCAGGTTTGAGGAGAGTAAGGTAGAGAAAAGAGTGCAAGGTGATGTAGTGTGGAGGACCTGTTTGGTGAGCATGAATTTATGAGTTAATGAATGTTTATGTCATTATTACACAATACACAGTCTGACATTGTAGGAGAAGCTCTGTTCCATAGGATCTCGTAAATGCTACTGTAAAAAGTCTATGTACCCCACACATCACTCTACTAAGAGTCTGTTGTATTTTTAGCAAAATTCTACAATTCATGTCATTCATGTATAATATAAGTAAAATCGATTTGAGGAGAAAAAGAATACAATTTCCTTTGGTTTAGGATGTTGTTTTCCAAATGCAGCCAAATTCCACCAATTTGAGCAAACTGAGGTGGTTCCATTGTTCAAACTGGTACACTGTCCACGTGGGTGGAAGAGTAAATTTGCCCGGGCTGCACCGCAGGTCTGGCTGCCCTACTTTCCTCTCTTTGCCTTCCTATAAACTAACATTGTTACAAATTTACCATGCACCGATGCTTTAATAAATGGCTAAGACAGCAGTGAGCATAGAACAAATGCCAAGTGAATAACTGCTGTTTGATATAAATGGTTCTTATCAGGAAGGCCAGGATTGGCACGTAAGAGTGATTCCAAAGGGCCTGAAAATAGTTTGCTCTCCTAAATGAGTTAAACATACCCACAGAAATCATGTTGACACCACCCACTTGCTTAGCAGAGATAAACATTAGTCCTAGACCAGTCTGAATTCTTTTAATTTCAAAATTTTTGGCATTAAAATTCAAAAAGCTTCACCATTTCAAAACAATATTTTGGTATAAATAAGTTACAGAATCTCCCTCACAACTAGCTATTTAGGGAGGGATAGCGGAGTGTGGAGGATCACTCACCAAGTGACATTTTTAAAGACTGACCACGGCCAGTAGGCACATTAACAACCTGAACAGGGGGTTCCCTGGTGGTGTAGTGACTAGGCTTCTGTGCTCTCACCGCCGTGGCCAGGGTTCGATCTTTGTTCAGGGAACCAACCAAAAAAAAAAAAAAAAAGAAGAAGAAAAAAAAAGAAAAAAGGAAAAAAGAAAACAACTTGAACAGAGGTAACCAAGACTTGAACTGTCCTGGCAGGGAACTATTGATGGTATCTGTTTTTGTTTTTTCTTTTCTTTTCTTTTTTTTAATCAGAGATCAGCTGTTCTCTTCCAACGAGATTGGAAACAGTCTTCACTTGTGTTGTTGTAATTTGCTCACTAATCAAAATGGATTTGTTGAGCATCCATAGTGTGCAAAGCCTGTACTAAGTGATTCAAAATAACAGGTTGCCTAGTTACCATAAAATAGAAAAATTCCCCTGTGAAGGTTAAAATGAAATGAAAAGTAGATTAGAAAACATTATCTTTGATGGCCTCTGACTATTTCATAAGGGCTTTTGCTGCCATTACAGCCATTTTCTTTTAAAGATAATATTCATTTATTTGTTCACTCATTTAATTATTCATTCATTTATGAAACTGAGTTACCACTATGATTACATAAGGTTCTTTTTCCTGATACAATAAGGGAACAAACATGATTCAATATTGACTGCACAAACATGAGTCTCAGACAGCAAATTTATCAAACAATTACTGGACTTCTGTTGACCTTTATATAACGAGCCTAGTACTGGAGCAATATCATTCTTTATTCCATATGAAATCGGTAGTCATTGAGGCATTAGTAAGATGCTCCTTGGAAAGACTATCCCTCATTTTCTGGTTGAACTGCAAAATGTTGTTGAATATAGACTTTCTAATAAGTTGCTTCATATTTAAATTAAACCAGTGGATATGATCATTTGTTTATTCTTGTGGTCACGATGTGATGTATTTTGTACTAGCTCATCTAGTTAAGAGATAGATGAGCCCACAGAAAGGTAAGCAACATGCACACTTAACTGTGATTTTCTGAGAAAGTATATATTCTTTATCTATGAATGATACTGCCAGTCACAACCAAAACTCTCCAGAAGCTTAATCTCCGAGATAAGCAGTCCAGGCAGAGTTTGTCACAGGCCCAGGCATCCTCACTCACCCCCTCTATTCTATGTAGTACTCAGTTTGTGTGCTCAGTTTTTTTAAAATTCATTTTTATTGTTAGACTTATTGGGGTGACATCTGTTAGCAAGAATTACATAGGTTTCAGGCATACAATTCTACAGTGCATTGTCAACTTGTGTGCTCAGTTTTGATGTCTGTACTTGTTTCCTGGAATTGCTCTAACAAAGTACTACTAACTATCTTCAAAAACAGAAATTGAGTGTCTCCTAGTTCTAGAAGCTAGACATCTGAAATCAAATTTTGGGCAGGGTTGGTTCCTCCTACAGAATATAAGAGAGGACTCTGTTCTAGGTCTCTCTCCTTGGCTTGTAGATGGCATCTTCTTCCTGTATCTCTCCATATCATCTTCCCTCTTTGTATATCTATCTCTGTGTCCAAATTTCCCTTTTTATAAGGACATCAGTCATGTTGGATTAGGACTCATCCAATGATGTTGTTTTAACTTGAATATCTCTGAAGACCTTATCTCCAAATTCTCCAAATAAGGTCACATTCTGAGATACTAGGAGTCAGGATTCCAAATAAAGGTGTGTCTGTGGGGGGCACAAATAAAAAATAACAGTCCCTCTAAAGACCTGGTCATCTCTCATCTTTCAATCATTTCTCTCTCCTCTCTTCCCTCTGCCCCCACCCTTCAGAATACAACTCCTGAGTGTGTGTAGAAATCCCCATTTTGTCTAAGTCATGCTGTGCAACACTGTTAACTGAAACTATAGAATACATTCCCTAAGTTGTAACTCTTTAGTTCCCTTAGCTACTTAGTTCCCCTTAGTTGGAATCCATAAGCGGAGAAGGGACAAGCTTCACTCTCAGCTTTGTGCCCACTTCCCTCTCTGGTTGGCACTGCCTTTGTCCTAGCCACCTTCATTTCTTGCTGAGAGTGCACAATGATCTTCTAATCAGTCTTTCTGGCTCTGGCCTCATCTCTGTCCAATCTGTTCTCCAAGCTCACATTGTACCTTATGCTTACCTCTGTCCTTACACTTACTACCCTTAATTTTTACACATTCTAAGCTCCTAAATATCAAAGCTTGTACCTTTCACTATGTTTCTTCTGCAACATGTAGTACAATGTTTACAATACCAGAGGCACTCAATAAATGTATATTAAGTGGATGAGGGATTGTAGGGTAATTACCCATCCAGTTCAGTTGAGGGCCTCTAAAAGACTCATGTACATAAAGAGATGTCTCCACATCTGATGTGCTGCTTTTAGTCAATGAAAGACTTAATAACAAAGGAAAACCTCAATAACTCCAAGAGAAGTCAGTAACTTCCCTGAGTTCATTAGCTTAGTTAATTAGCCCTGAGGAGAAAAGGAAAAATTAGGGACTAGGCATAGTAGAGACTTGGAAGTAATTGGATGCATGCAAAACCTAAGTGGTAGGTTAATGGAATCAACAGAGGAAAAAGACAGTTTCCTCATCCAACCAGAAGGCAGTTATGTTGATACCCTCTCCAATCAGCGATGATGCTTATGGAGTGGGGAGTTCTGTGAAGTTCTAGATAAGGTTCCATCTATAATTGGAACAGAAACTGCTCTGACTTGTATTCATCCCTATTCCTATCATTAAAAAGAAAAATTCTTCTATTTTAATGGTGGATTCCCTCTCCCCTAGAATTCACAATCACAGCCCCAAAGTGCAAAGACTACCAATAGTTATGAATTAAGTCTGGGTCAATTGAGCAAACTGGATTCTTTTATACTGAAGCCAGATGCCTGAACACAATTGAGGAAAATCATAAATCCATGTAAATTAATTCTTATCCCACTTAAAAATAATTAACAATAATAAACAACTTGGGCATCATGGGGTTTTTTATTTTCCAAAAGTGACTGCAAGAATATCTTCTTTATTTGTTTTATTTATTTTTATTGTTAAATTTATTGGGGTGACATTGGTTAGTAAAAATTACAAGGGTTCCAGGTGTACAATTCTACAATACATTGTTCATGTGTTACATTATTGTTCACCACCAGAGCCAGTTCTCTTTCTATCACCATATATTTGACCTCCCCTCCCTTCTACCCACTCTCCCCTTAACCCCAGGTAACCACTAAACTATTGACTTTGCCCATGAGTTGTTTTTTTTTTTTTTAATTTGTTGCTTTCAGTTTTATATTCCACATGTTGAGTAAAGTCATATGGTTCTTGTTTTTTTCTGTCTGACTTATTTCTCTTATAATGATGATCTCAAGGTCTATCCATTGTTGTCATAAATAGCTGTATTTCAGCTTTTCTTATAGCTGAGTAATATTCCATTGTGTAAATGTACCACAATTTCCAGTCATTTATCAAAGGACATGCTGGCTGTTTGCATGACTTGGCCACCATGAATAGTGCTGCATTGAACATTGGGGTACAAATATCATTGTAAACTAAGGTTTTCAAATTTTGGGGGTAGATACCCAGAATGGAGATTGCCAGGTCATATGGCAATTCTATTCTTAATTTTTTGAGGAATCTCCGTACTGTCCTCCATAGCAGTTGTACCAGTTCGCATTCCAAGCAGCAGTGTATGAGGGTTCATTTTTCTCCACATCCTCTCCAGCATTTGTTATTCCTTGTCTTGTTGATAAGAGCCGTTCTAACAGGTGCGAGGTGGTACATTGTGGTTTTGATTTCCATTTCCCTAATAGCTGGTGAAGTTGAGTATTTTTTCATATGTCTGCTGCCATTTGTATGTCTTCCTGGGAGAAGTGTCTATTCAGGTCCTCTGCCCATTTTTAAATTGGATTTTTTTGTTGTTGTTGAGTCATGTGAGTTCTTCATACATTGTAGATATTAGTCCCTTATCAGAGGCATTGTTTGCGAATATTTTCTCCCATTCAGTTGGCTGTCTCTTTGCTTGTTGATGGTTTCTTTTGCTGTGCAGAAGCTTTTTAGTTTGATCCAGTCCCATTCATTTATTTTTGCTTTTACTTCCTTTGCCTTTGAGGTCAGGTTCACAAAGTCCTCCCTGAATCCAAGGTCTGTAAATTTAGTACCAAGGTTTTCTTCTATACAGTTTATTGTTTTGGGTATTAAGTTTAGGTCTTTGACCCATTTTGAGATAATTTTGGTATATGGTGACAGTTCACAGTTCAGATTCATTTTTTTGCATGTAGTTTTCCAATTTTCCCAGCACCATTTACTGAAGAGGCTTTCCTTTTCCCCATTGTATATTTTTTGCTCCTTTGTCAAAAATTATCTGTCCACATATTAGTGGGTTTATTTCTGGGTTTTTGATTCTATTCCATTGGCCTGTGTGTGTGTGTTCTTCTGCCAATACCAAGCTGTTTTGTTTATTGATGCTTTATAGTATAGATCAAAATCGGGGAGCGTGATGCCCCCAGCCTTATTCTTTTTATGTAGGGTTGCTATGGTGACTCAGGTCTTTTGTGATTACATACAAATCTGATAATTTTTTTAAAAATCTATTTTTTGAAAGAATATCTGTGATATTTTGATGGAAATTGTGTTAAATCCATATATTGCTTTGGATAATATGGTCATTTTAAGTATGTTGAGTCTTGCAATCCATGAACAGGAATATCTTCTCATAATGTAAATTTAGTAACACTTTCCAATAGAGAGGAGGAAAGATTAAATTCCCTCTACTTAAATAGAGGCAGCCACTTGACTCCAGTGGAAGTGATGTTGCCTTCTGAGTCTAAGTCATAAAAGTGATAGGGCTCTGCCTCATTGTCTTAGGGTGCCTGCTGTTGGGACCTCATCACGCACCATGAGGAAGTCCAAGCAGACCACGTCAGCCGTATGAACGAGGACTGATCTTGAGAATAGATCCTCCAGTCCCTAGTGAGGGTGCCCAGATGATATCACTTGAGGCAGAAAGAAGCTATCTGCAATGACTTCCCCAAATTGCAGATTTGTAAGCAAAACCAATAAATGTTGTTACTTTAACTCATGAAATGTAGAGGTGGTTTGTTCTGTGGTGATCCATAACCAGAACAGATTGTGATACTTGGAAATGGCCATAGCAAAAACCTAAAACAATCAGCATTAACTTGGTGATTGCACAGCAAGCAGGAGCTGGAAGGGCTTCAAAGAGTGATTGTGAAAGACTAAAGGGCCTCAGCAGAGGATTCATGGGAGCCCAAAGGGCTGCAGGAAAGCTGCAGAAAGGCCACACCTCAGGTATCCTTCCTGTTCAAGAAAAATGTTTCCAGCAACCTCAAGGACATTGTTTCACAGAAGTCACATAAGGAGCCCAAGATACAGAAGAGCTTGTATCAGCTTGGTTGGAAGGACAGAGATGGTACAAAATAAAAAGAGGTGTTTTGACCCCTCAAGTTTTACAAGCAGAAAGCAAGATAGAAAAATTAACTCAGCTTTAAAAATGGGTTACTTTTTATGGAAAAGGAAGAATGACTCAGAGGGTGAACCAAGAGCCAAGGAAAAACAATTCTAATGCGTAGGACTGACCCTTACTCAAGGAACTATGCTTGATTCCTTGATTAATAATTGCCATCCACTTGTGACTGCTGTGTGCCTTTCTCCCTGTGTTTAAAAGGGGGTGTCAGTCGTGCCTTTCCCATGCCTGTTTCGCTATTATATGTTGGGCGCGGTGGTGGGGAGACTGATAAATTGTCTGTTTAGTTCACAGGTCATCACTGCTGAGAGCAAAGGTAATTAAGGACCCATACCAGAAAGATGCAGGACACCTGAACCTGCACTTGGGGCTCATGCTCTAATGGGCTGGTATCTGGGGATCCTGAAGGAAGAAATGGATGTAGTTTGCATATGAGAGGATATAAATTACTATGCTGGGAGGGCAGACTGTGGCAGATTTTATTTTCCAAAAATGACAATGAAATACCCCCCATTTTATGTTCTCTTATTATAAAGTGGCTTTGATATGCCTTCCATGTTCTCTCCCCTTGAATCTGAGTGGGCTTGGAACAATAGCCAAAATGACAATCTGTGACTTCTAAGGTTAGATAAGGTAAATGAAACAGCTTCTACCTGGTGCTTTTGGGATTCTCACTCTCGGAATCCACCCAGCATGTCATGAGCAAACCCAAGCATCCATGAAGAGTAGAAATGGTCCCCAGCCCAAAGCCTCAGCCATCACTAACTTGCCAGCCAGGTAAGTGGGCCATCTTGAAAGTGAGTCCTCTGTCCCCGAGTTGAGCAGCCCCAGGTCATACCATGTGGCACAGAAAAGCTATCCCTGTCAAATAAACTCTACCAAATTTGCAGATTTGTGAGCAAAATATATGGCTGATGTTCCTCTAAGTCAATAATTTTGAGGCAGCTTGTTATAATAAGTAGCACAGACATCATTTCCTTTATGAAGTGTTCCTCAAGCTCCCAGGTGGAGTTAACGCTTCCTCTTTTCTGTTCCCAAAGCACTTTTTCTGTAACAGTATCTTAGTGACACTGTTGAAATGAACTGTTCACTTGTCAGCCTCCATGGGAACACAAGGGCAGGCCTGTGCTTTTGTTGCAAATCAACTCCCATAGTTTAGGATCAGCATTGTCTGCACTCTCTGTGACTGCTTCTGGATCATTCACTATTCTGCCTTTATCCAAAGTGTGCTGCTCTCCTGAAGATTATGCTATCCCAGTGTAACATTCTTTTTCTGATTTTATAGCAACCACATGTGGACTTTCAGTCATACCTCCACATTTCTTGTTTCAGTACTTGGGTTTCAGTACTTGGTTCACAATTTCTACTAACATACTCATAATTCAGTAGGAAAACAGAGTAATTAAGAGCACAGCTGGACAAACCAAGCTCAAGTCTCATATTCACACTTTATTAATATGTAACCATGGGAAGTTCCCTAATATTTCAGTGCCTCAGTTTCTTCATCTCTAAAATGGGAGTAGTGATATTATTACCTTACAGCATTATAAGAATTACATAAGATAATGTATACAGAACACTTAGAACACAGTACATGCTCAATAAATTTTAACTATTTTCAGTTTTATGTTCTTACCTCAGCATAAAAATCTTCCTTCTACAGGTTATGATCCAGACAACATACCAGCCTACAGTTTTTGCTTCTCAAAAACCTATTTGTCCATTTCTATAAAATTCCTTAGCATGTTATCTAAAATGGCACTTCTGACTTTTACTTTAACTCATCTCATGATCTAGCTCTTCTTTTCAGCCAATGACCTTTTATCTTAACCCGGAAATTCAGTCCATTTGGAAATCCACACTTGAGAATTTCTCCAGATTCATAGCAATGCTCTCATCTCTCTTCTCCCTGAGGAAGCAATGTCTTTGTTTTCTTAGACTAGCTCAGTATTAACTTCTACGCATTCTGTTCTCTCTTATCCTTTATCTTCAATCTCTTGGTCCCCACCAGCAAATTCCTCCAACCTCTAAACATGACCAAAGCATACTTATTCTAAAATTAATTGGCCATTTCTTCCTTCTACCTCTTTCTTCTCATGTTAACATCATCTCTTCCTCTAATCTTCATTAAAGGTTAATCTGTATTCTCCACTCCCATGTTCTTATTTCCTATTTCCCAGTGTCTCACTGTTAACTTCCAAAAATCTGGCTTATCGTATCACCTCTAAAATTTACTTGACAAAAATAAGCAGCATTTAGATTACCAAACCAAAAAAGCCTCTCTTCAGAACTTCCCTTACAACTCCTGTGCAGCACTGCCTATGTTGACCACCCACACGAAGTCTTTCTGCCTCGTTAGCTTTCATGTGACTACCCTGCACTCCTTAGAGGTGGTTGTCGAGTAACGGTCAACAGATGTGATGGCTGTCCAACACTCACGTTTGAGCAAAGGCCCTACTATTTATTGGTCTTAAATAAGATAGCTAGCTCCAACTGCCTCATCGGTAGACGCAATATTCACTTGCATTATTCACTGGTTTATAATGCAAATAAATAAAATAACAGATCAGAAAATACGACAAAAGATAAAAAATATACAAAGCAGCTGAGTACACTTGGATAACCTGAAAACTGACAGGACGCCCAAGTTACCAAATTTGATATGAAGTGCTGAAGGACCCAAAGCTTTGTGTCTGAACTAGAAGGTGTTTCACTGGGTAGAGGTGTCAAAGTGCCTTCACCAAGGTGGTACCACTTCCATGACAGCTCCTGCCAGGAAGTTGAGAGACTTCCTATCAAAACCCTCTGACTTACCTGCACTTGCTTCAAAGTGCAAAAAAATAAAGTAAATAAAAGGATATTGGGACTATATTGGGGAAGTTTAATTTTTAAAATATTGTGGAAAATAAAAATATTAACGATACATCTTCACATGTACAAGAAAGCAAATTAAGTTGTGAGTAAGAAGTATTACCAGTTCTTGGGGAAGGGGCTCGTGCAATTTCTAAGGAGCAAGGTTTCTTTGTAACTGCTGTGTCCGTGAGATCTAGAAAGTTCTCGTTTTCTGAAGGAAACGTATCCAGAGAAGCAGATGGTACAATTTCCATAGTGTAATTTCTCTTCTTTGGATAGGACTCCTGAAAGGAAGGAGAAAAAATAAAAATAGCTTTGTGATAAAGATACAGCTTGTTTAATTTATAAAAACGAGAAAAGATAACCAGGTTCATTAGCTTTTCCAAAAGTGATTGAAAGGTAATGATTTATCTGTTTGAATAATCAGGTTACCCCAATATTATCAGTGATCTCTTCAGAAAGGCCTACACAGTTTGGTTCCCCTGAATTTATCACTGAAGTAGTAAAGTTCATGATCTCTTATTATGATCTCTTTTTGTAATATTTATCTATTTTCTAGTTCTGGCATAACCTGTTGTTGAATCAACAGTCAATCCCAAGACTGTTCCTTTGCCTGCTTCCTTGAGATAACCACCTGACTCAATTTTGGCCAGTGAGATAAAGGAAAAGTTTTATCTCCTGATTCTGAAAAAATATTTTTTCTCCAGAGAAGAGAAATGCAAGGAGGCTGTCTCAGAGCTTTGGCCATCTTCAGGTTCCTCTCTCTGGATGCAGTTTTGATGAGTCTGGAGCTCAGGCAAGCATGTTGTAACTATAAGGCAATATGCCTAAAATCAAAAAGGTAACAGGCCAAGAGTGGTGACAGAAGGATAAACAGAGCCTGGGACCTTGATGATATCACTGAGCTACTCAAATAGCCCCAGGGCCAGTTTCTCCAGGTTTCTTAAATAAACAATAATGGTCTTGTTTGAGCCATTGCTGATTGGATTTTGTCATTTATAAGTAAAATATTCCCCCACAAAAGCTAGTATTTTTCTTTGTAAATACCATTAACTAGTATGCCATGGTTACTCTTTTCAAGTTAGGATAAAATTAAGGTCCAATTATATATTACTGATTCATTAATGCATTCTGAAAATGGGAATTTATTTTGTTTTACAAGATCTTAATTTCTTGTACAGGGATTAAATCGGTCAACAGAAATTTATTGGGCATCATGTATATGTAGGGCCATGCCACATGATAGACATTTTTAAAAACTAGTAAGACATAATCCTTGCCCTCAAAAAGTTCACAGTTTACTAGAGAAGAAAAACAGATTATCTGCATGATGAATTTTCACAATTCATCATTTTTTGTTTTTGATATTTGTTACCTTTACAGAGTATAATTCACTATCAAAAGAAAAAGACAAACAAGGAAAAATTAAACTCATTTTCAAAAACATCTTCCAAGATATATCCAAGGGTTGGGAAAGATTTAGTACAAGCTCTTATTTTTTCCTGTAATGATATTTACAGTACAGAGAACAAGTATTCAAGGTCAGTGTAATTGCTTTCAGACTACACCAGATCCTCACACATCAAAGAGTCAATTATGTTCACTCTACTCTATTGAAAGCAGGAAATTGGAAGTAATTTATTTTTAACAACAAAGGGTGACAAAACAGAAAGCGTCCAGAGGAAAGCAATCAGGATGGTGTATGATTTAAAAACCATGTCACAGAAGCAACGATGAAAGGAGCTGCCGTGTTCTGTCCCACAGAAGCAGCATCACAGCACTCTCACCGTATCTGAAAGGGTGCCCCTTCAGAACTAGCCGCCAAAATGGGGACAGCAAGGGTTGCTATGGTAAATTTATTCTAAAGTTCTTAAAGGCAGAACAAAGACAAATGTTTATAAGTCAATGAGGGAAAATGTGAGTCAATACAAAAAATAATTTTCTATGAATTAATAATTTTGCTTCTCTTATAAAGTAAAAATTCACTAATATAACAATTAGCTAAAAAAATACCACTAGAAAACAACTGAACTGAAATCTTTCAGCAAAACTATCTATTGATAAAATTATGACTAAAACACACTGTACAGAGAATACACCAGATAACTGTAAACTCCATGAAGGGTGGAATTTGTCTTGTTCACCATTCTATCCCCACAATCTAACACATGTTCTGCCATGTCTGTGCTCAATAAATATTGACTGATTGACTGAACCACCTCTAATGTCCTTTTTCGAAAATCTAACTACAAGTTAGGGAAAGTATTATGCCTTTTTAAGATGTAAATGTCTTTGCTCTTCATGAGGTTATTATTATTATCACTGTTAATGTTTATTGCTTTGCATAGCAAAAGTGAAAGGAGGGAAACAGTTAATCCTAAAATTTAATTACCGTATTATGCTGTGTATAAGGTGGTCCCATGTATAATGCACGACCACGTTTTTGGCCCAAACTTTCAGGGAAAAAAATCTTTTGTTTTAATTTTTTTAATTCAAATTTTCATTTGTTTATATTTAGGTACTTGTTTTTTATATTATAAAGAAATTTTAGCATTTATTTTTTAACATATTATGATACAAGAAATTTTATATAGCAAATAATTACAAAACACAAGAAGAGATACAAGGTATAAGAAATTTTATATATAAAGTTTTTTAATATAAAAAAACCTGATTATCATATCCATGGTATTATTTTGCATATGGACATAGTTATTGATTTCTAGAGTTATACTTTTAACTCATAAGCATAAATAAAAGAATTTAAAACATTTATAGAGATATGGTAGTACCACCCATGTACAATGCACATCCTTATCTTTCCCTCACAAATTTTGGCCAAAAAGTGTGCATTATGCACAGCAAAATACTAATTAAAACAAACTATTAAAACAAACTATTCTTCATGGATTTAGTTAAGCTGGAATTCTACTGTGATTTAAAGAATTATGAGAATTTTAAAGGCCTAGAAAACTACTCTGAAATTTAAGGGGAATTTGCTTTCCCTTTAAACAGGAGGTATATACATTTATTAGGGAAATATTAGAAAATATAAAGAGGGGAAAAAAGTCACATTGAACCCAGTGTCCTCAGATAACTAATAGTAACATTTTGATGATACCACCCCTGAGTGTTTCCCTCTGTAAATGTGTGTGAACATGTGGGTATGTGCAAAGGAGAGGAAAAGCATTGAAACAACAACGAAGTGCACCCTCTTCTGCTTCCTAAGGGATGGCCATCAATTTTCATTGGAACAGGAGTCTGTAGTACACGATTTCCTTGTGGAAGGGAGAGCCCCAAGGAAGGAGATGGTAAAACAAAGATGGCAAAACTATGCTTTTGTCATCAAATATTTCATATTGTCAGAAAGAAGAGCACATTCAACAGAAACCCTGACAAGCATCCCTCAAGAGGATGGAAATGTGACATAATAATATTAAAAAAAAAAGAATCCATGTGTGTCCACCACTCTGTTTAAGAAATAGAACATTACCATTGAAACCTGCCCCCTGCCTCCATATTCCCCTTTCCAACCTCACCCCCACCCACCCCAACCAGGGCTAAATCCTGTTCTGAACTTTGTATTTATAATTCCCTGGACTGTTGCTAAAATTTAACTATATATATAATAAGTATTCATGAAGAATAAATTTACTATAATGCTTGTTTTATACTATATGCTTCTGAACTTTTTAAGCATAGTATAAAATGCTCTTGTTCTTATACCACTTTTTTCAATCAATGTTATGTTTCTGAGTTCTGTTTATTTTCAATGTGGTATAAGAATCCACTGTGTAGTTGTACCACAGTTCATTTACAGATTCCTCTGACAGCAGACTCTTAAGCATTTCCTGGGTGTTTTGGTATTAAGAAGAATGTGGTTATGAATATTTCTAAACAAAGTCTCTCAGTACAAATAACTAGGGTATGTTACCTATTCCAGAAGTCATGGGACAGAGCGTCAAGTACAGCCACAAGATGAGAAAAATGAATGAAGTCAAGAGTACTACACAAAAAGAAATTTGCAGCAAGAGACGATCATGAGAACGGAGACTGGAGACTATAGGGTCTATAGAAATCTTCATCCCATAAGTGAGATGAAGGTTCAAGTGATTTTCTATAAATTTTATATGAAGATACTATAATGGTATTATAGGTAATTGTTTTCTAATCTGATATTTACTTCTAATAATGCCTGTGAACAAGTTTCAATGACAAATATATATCTACATGATAAATTTAAGTCCCAACATGTTTATGGTCATAAATGATTTATAATAGTTAATTCTATTACATTGGAATATGTTTCGCTTTTCAGGGAACATTATTGTGCATTTACATGTGTTTACAGGTTCAACTATTTCTTTTACAATAAAATTCTTTGAAAATAGGTATAGAAGGGCTCTCCAGAAAAAAATCCAGCCATAAATGCCTCTATTTTTCGTATCTCATGGCTGGATAATTTTCAGACAGCCCTCATATACCATATGTTTGCATATAATTGAATCTGTTTCTGGATTATTTAATTGGTTCCATATGTCAGTCTATTTTAGTATGAGAATCACACTGTTTTGATTATTGAAGCCTTAAAATGAATTTTACTATCTGGTAGGATAAGTCTCTCCTCATATTCATCTTTGTTAAAACATTCATGATTATCCTCATGGGTATTTTTTTTTTTATCTTAAAACATTTTGTCAAGTTCTCCTCAAATCAATTTCCTCACCTTTGTTTTCTGTCAATAAATAGTACTTCCATACTCGAGCCACTCAAACCACCTCAGGGCTGTTCTGCATCTCTTATTCTTCCTCAGTGTCCTGCCAAGTTAATCCACAAGCCCCATACTTCAGCAGTGAATTATATCTCAAATGCATTCATTTCTATCCACCCCTGCTACCAGCCCAGTCCAGGTCACCACTATATCTCCACATGAACTGCTAGAACAACTTCCGAACTGGTCTCCTTGCCTCCAGTCCTGCTTTTCTCCCAATTAATTCACTTTCAAATACTATCATGGGGTTACTAGTAGTAAGTCATGTCAAAATAAACTCATTTCCTTTCATCATAACTTGGAAAAAATCTAAAATCCTTGTCATATAATATGTTAACTCTTTTTAAACATTTAACAAGGTCTCTCATAATATCTCAGATTTCCATGTGGAATGATTTAATGATCATTAAATACATTATTAATCCAGATAGTAAACTCATTAAAATAACAAAATCTGAAAGAATAAACCAAAGGTCAAGCATAATCTCATTAGTCTATAAGGTAAGATTTCTAAGGACATGTTTGTCTAGCACCTAGCAAAGTGCTATGTTCATAATAGGATTCTATGAATATATGTTAGAAAAAGAATACATAAAATAATTAATATTTCTGTTAGTATTTTAAGGCCTGCATCCTCTACTAGAATTAAAGAACCATAGAGGCAAGAACCACAGACATCTATTTAACATAATATGTACTTAATACACATTTGTCAAATAAATGAATCTGAAAAAAATGTCATTCAAAATTATCACAGATTCAAATCAGTGTAAGAAGAATAGTAATTGCTACTTGTGAAGTGTTTTGTAGTCTGCAAAACAAATAGTATTTCATTTACCCAGATGATTTAGCCCCCGCAAGAAACTTACCAATGTTACTCTTATTCCTATCCAGAAACTAACGCTTGGAATTGTTCAGTGACTTGTCCAATGTTAGGAACCTGGTTGGTGGAAATTTCAGAGCTCCAACTTAGAATTGTTAGAGCAAATCCAGTGTTTATGCTATTGTGTCACAGATAAAATGTACTGTGACAAGATCTTTCTTGCCTAATGTGCAGAGACAAGAACTCGGCACATTACTGGGTAGTATCCAGCCCTGCCAACTTCGTAGCCTTTGCAAACCTCCTTTCTTACAGTGGGGAATCTGGATTTTGATTTACAGGTTAAGTGCCAACATACTCTTGATGACAAATCTGGGTAATGTACCAGAGGGATTAAAAGAACTATCACCCAACAATTGGTGACTCACCTTCAAGGCTCCATTTTACCTAGTCTAGCAAAATTGGGCTCCAATTTGGATAGCAGCTTTTGCTTTCCTCTTGATATCAGAAGCCTCTATCTTCATTCTAATGTCTGGTTTCAGGATCCCAGGCTTGTTTCTATGCTTGATTTTTTTTTTTTTTAACATAGCATGCCTAAAACTGTTCTCTTCCTTAGTCTTTGCCAGCTCTCTTCTGAGGGACTATAATCCCATCCCTGAATCCTAAACAGGTCCCTAAGGCCTTGAATGCCTAACTTCACAGATCCTGAGGGAATGTCTCTCTTTGATGCTTAGACTTAGTTCGCTTCATCCTACCTGCTGTAGTTGATTGTGCAACATGTGGATCAAATAGTACTTCTTTAACAAGATGCATAGTGAAAATACTGAATAAATTAATAGAGCATCATGCTCCCCCAAGAAAAAGAAACATTAGCAATTAAAAGTCTACACAATATGTTTTCATGTGTTGTTTACACTGTATTCCTATAAAAATTTAAAATCATCAGTGGTAGGCTAAGTTGAACGAGTCAAATTTTATTAGTGACCAAATATGAGGTCCTGTTATTCAGTACAGAAATGAGTTATAAAAATTCAGTATGGGTACAGACATTAGCAATACCATGAAAAAAGAATTGGGAGTTACAGCTGACAGAATGAGTCAGAGTGTAAGATACCAGTTAAAGACATAATGTGACATTGGCTGATTTAATGTAAGTATGATATTTGGACCAGAGAAAGTGACAGCCCTCCCTTCCTCTGTGCTAATTAGAATTGGGAATGGTCTTGTTTAGTAATTTCATAACAGATAGGCAAACTGTATTATGCTGACCATCCTTTGTAAGGCAGTGCAACATTTTATTCATCAAAGGGGCCAAAGGATACTTGGCCTTATGACTTAGGAAAAACCTTAGCAACAACCAGGGATCCAAATATAGGCACAGCTGTTTGTCAAAAGTACCAATGATGTGGCATTTTATCAGAAATAAGATGGTTTAGAGGCTTTTCTAGACGATTTTGACAGGGCATCTCTGAAATTCCCTCTTAACACAGTTCTGTTCTTACCACCTGGGGGAAACTGAAGCAGCTTAGCCCCGGTTGCAATGGATCATACCTGGGTACTCAGTGGTACTGGGGCCGACATTATTTGAGGAGGTACGAAGACCAAACTGACTGTTTTCTCTGGGTAAGAAAAGTGTTGAGAATCAAACCCATGTCATGTGAAAAAAGACTAAAGAAGAAAAGGTGCAAGAACAACATGTATCGCAAGTATTTGAAAAGTAGGAAGGCAGTAAGAATTGTCCTTTAAGGGGGTAGAAATAGTGCAGATGGAGAGAGGGTGACAAAGAAACAGATTTCAGCTCAACATGAGTTTTTAAAAATTAGAGCTTCCCAGCATGAAACTGGCTGCTTAGCAGGTAGCAGATTCTCGGCCCCTGGAAACCGTCATGCCTACTGGCGTCTCCTGAGAATGGAAGATGGTGGTTTGACTTAGATGAGTTTTAAGATGGTAGGTAAATTAGACAATGGGAAGAGAAGTATTGTACTAGTGTGTGATATAAGAGAAAAATAATACTAACACAAGGGAGTGTGCATTTATGACTTTCGAAGTTAGAGATGACTGACTCAAAATTCCAAATGACTCAAAACTGGTGAAAGCCTCTGGAAGAGGTCTTATGGTTCTGACATGTTCTGCAATATCAAGAAAGCCTTACGATGACATTTAAATAAGAAAGACTACAACTTAAATATGAAAAAATAAGAAATAATGAGGAGGGACTTTAAGTAGGAGGAAATAACAAGTGACAGCAAGACAGGCCTAGGGAAAGAAGCACTGATAATGGTGGTAGGCAAAATGATGGCCTCTCAGAGATGCCCATGTCCTAATCCCGGAACCTGTGAATATTACTACATGACATAACAAAAGGATCTTAAGATGAGATCATCCTAGATTATCCACTTATAAGTAAGAGAGGAAAAGAGAGTCAGTGTCAAAGACATACAACAAGAGAGATTCGACTGGCCATTGCAGACTCAGAGCAAGCTTGCCTAACCCACTGCCCATAGGCCACATGCAGCCCAGGATGGCTTTGAATGTGGCCCAACACAAATTTGTAAACTTCCTTAAAACATTATGAGATTTTTTTTTAGCTCATCAGCTATTATTAGTGTTGGTGTATTTTACGTGTGACCCAAGATAATACTTCTTCCAGTGTGGCCCAGGGAAGCCAAAAGATTGGACACCTGTGGCTTAGAGGATAGAAGGCAGCCATGAGCCAACCACTGAATGTAGCTCACAGAAGCCAGAAAACACTAGAAAATAGATGCTTGCCTAGGGTCTCTGGAAAGGAATATAGCCCCACCACCATCTTGAATTTAGTTTGGTGGGATCATGTTGGACTTCCACAACTGCAAAATAATAAAGTTATGTATTTTTAAGCCACTAAGTTTGTGGTAATTAGTTACTGTAGTAATAGAAAACTAATATAGTAACACCAGTAGAAGGGATCATATATAGAGAGAGGCAACAGAAACTATTAAAGGCTGAGTTAGGGACATGAAAATTGGACTCCAGTGGAAAAATACACCTTGTTATATTCTGACATGACTCAATATTTTAAAGACAGTGATTTTTTCACTTTCACTTACTCTTAAATTTAATGCAGTACTATTGCAATAGAATTTCCCTCCCACTCCCTCTTGGATCTTGGCAAATAATCCTACTCTACATTTGGAAAAAGAAATGTGTACAATAACCAGGCACAAATTTGAAAACAGAAAAGTAATAGAGGGGCACAGGCCAGCCTTTATCAGACATTTAAATAAATTTTAAATGCCTCTGGAGCAATAATTGGAAGGCAACAGAAGAGAGAATTTTTAAAAACTGCTCCAACTCTTGTAGAAATTTAATATATTATGAAGGTGGTATTTCAAATCAGTAGGAAAACAATGGATTATGTAATAATTGCCAATGAGGTTAGGGACTTGTCATTTGGAAAGAAATAATGAAACTGGATTAATACTTCATTTGTTACATCAAAATAAATTCCAGATAAATATTTAAATAATAAATAAATGCATTTGTAATAATCATCTTAAAATAGGAATGACTTTGACTAGGCTCCATAACCAGACACATAACTAGAACTGTAGAAAACAAGATTGATGAATTTGAATACATACAAATATTACATTTCTATAAAGCCACTGAGATTTAAAATATTGAGAGACAAATGACAGATTTGAGAAAAATCACTGACACATATGACAAAGGGCTAATACCCTCATCACATAAAGGTAATTCAGAATTGAGATGAGAGAACATTAACCTATGGGAAAGCAGGCAAAGGATAGGAACAGTTCATGGTACATAGCTAGAAATTTCTTACATGAACACATGCTTGATCTCATTTATAATTAAATATATATAATTAAAATAACACATGATTTACCATTCTTGATCAAGTTGGGTATTAATAGATAATGCACAGTGTTAGTGAGGGTTTGGAAAAATGGGTACCAGTAGTTAAGTGTGAATTGGTATAAGCCTCTTTCAAGCTCATTTGTGGATTGTTATAGGAAACCTATAGAAAGCAACTTTTAGACTTGTATCATGTTACAATATTTCTCCCTTAACTTGGGAACTGATGGGATTGATAAACTGCCATTATTATTCCTGGAGCATGGTAATGCAAGGCACCACTTACACACATTGCATAATTATCACTTCTACATTCTAGAAAATGATGTACACTTGCTACTTTTAATGCTTCTATTAAATAATGACAAGGAGGGAGAGTAGGTGGAGGGAAGCTTGCCTCTTCGTGTCATGAATGAGAAAACTGTAATCAGATCTTAGCAATATCAGTCATCTGAGTTGCAAATGAGTGCCAGGATATTATCCCCTTTTGAAAGCTGTTGCCAATTAATGAAGCTTGATTCTTGGTTAATCCTCTCTTGACCAGCCCCTTTAAAGTTGCAGGTGTCAATAAAACATTTGAAACCGCAGCAGAAATCTCACAGGCAAAGTGCAGTGTAGGTACAACCTAAGAATATTACTCTCAGTATGTCATGGGTTGAGTAGTGACTCTCCCAAATTCATGTGCCGAAGTCCTATCCCTACTACCTCAGAATATGATCTTATTTGGAAATAAGTTCATTGCAGATGTAATCAGTTAAATTAAGGTGGAGTCATAAGGGTGAGCCACGAATCCAACAACTGGTGTCCCGATAAAGGGGGAAATTTGGAGACAGACAGGAAACAGGAGAATGCCAGGAGAAGACTGGAGTTATGCTGCCATAAGACAAGGAATGCCAAAGATTGCCAGGACAAGACAAGAAACTAGGACAAAGGCATGGTACAATTCTCTGTCACAGCCCTTAGAAGGACTCAGCCTACAACACACACCTTGACTTGGGACTGCTGGGCTCCGGAACTGTGGAGACAATACATTTCTGCTGATGAAGCCACCCAGTTTGTGGCACTTTATTAACACAGCCGTAACAATCTAATACAGGGTAAAAGTACACAAACAAAGGCTGGTTGAAAATAATTTTTGACTAACCTCTGTTAATGTACTAAAATCTTCACTTCTCAGAAAATAACAAATAATTAACCAGAGACTACCCAGGAATAGAGGATTATCTCTGTACTTAACCAAATTCCCAAAAATACATAAACATTTTAAATGCACATACTCTTTTACCCAGGAATTCTACTTCTAGAAATCTTTCCTACAATTAAACTCACAAATAAAAACATCCATGTAAGGATGTGTACTGGGGTTATCAAAGGGCTGGAAATTACTTTTAGATTCATCATTAAGGAACTGTTTAATAAATAAATATGATTTATACAAGGAGGCAATGTAGTACAATGCAGAGGTCCACAGATTTTACACTACATAAAATCCACTTGGGTTATCTGGTAATAATTCAGATTTGTGACTCTCCCCCAAATTTTTACTAAATCAGAATCTCTGAGAGTGATCCTGAAGATCTATCTATGTTTTCCAAGTATCCCAGGTCATATAGATGGAAATGGTTGGTGAAATACACTTGAAGAATAAACCAGTTAAAGAGTGTGAAGTCAGAATCCTAGCTCTTTCATTTTTGGCAAAGTTGTCTTGGCAAAGTCTCAGTTTCTATGTCAAAGGGTTGTTGGTAGTTGTGAATGAAATAATAATATTAATGAAATAAATTGAAATGAATTTTATAAATGCTTAGTGTAGTGCCTAAGTTCCTAAATGCTCAATAAATGTAGCCATTACTACTATTCAGTCACTCAAAAAAAATGAGATATATGTAATATGGTGAGATGAGACAGTAGAGGGAAGAACAATACATAATGTATGTTCACATCTGTACAAAAAACATGTACAGCTATAATATATGCATGGAATATTCCTGGGATAAATTATTGAAAACCTGGTGATTAACATTGAGGAATGAGACGATATTCTTTTTTGTTTGCTTGATTTTTTTTAAAAAAACTATATATACATGTCATTTTCAGAAAAAAAGACTCAATGAGTCTAAATACCACCTGAGGAAAACGATGATACCATTTGAAATATAAATGAACTTGATTTTGATTTCTGGTACTATTGTGTAGAAATTTGCATACCACAGTGAAATTGAAGATGGTAAAATCCCAGAAATAATCTCTTTAATAAGTCACACAAATGCAACTAAAAAAATGCCAAATACCCAGTAAAACTAAGCAGGGATCAGCTCAATACAAATCCTCAAGAAAATACCTAGATAAGAAGTCAAATCCACATAAGAAGTCAAAAGAAATAAAATGTAATTCACCAATAACAAGATGACAACTGCATCATATGAAACAACCTGAGGCTAAAAGACTAAGGAGTGCATTGTTCAGGAAGCACTAATTATAGTCAAAGTGAGAAGCCAAGAAAAGGAAAAGAAAAAAAAATCAAGATTATTTATATGAAAGGATTTTTCTTTTTACAATGTGAGGAGTCCAATGCCTCCTATTCTTTATGGCAGAAAAAAAATTATTAAAATAATAGATTCACACTGAACAAATAAACTAAAAACTTGAATATTCAAACATAAATAAATAAATAGGAGATAATAGGGAGCCAGGAGTTAAACCATGTATCTATTAGAAAAATACTGAGATTTAACTTGAGTCTTGGGAAGACACAGGGCATCACCAAGTTTGTAAGAATAAAATGCTGGATTGATGTTGAAGTTGCATACTCAAACGTTAAGTGCAGGTAGACGTGAGTGGCTCTGGGTGACCACGGTAAGTAGGCTTGGTGCCTTTACTCCTGGTGGTAGTGAATGGGTGATTTGAAGGGCCAGAGGCAAGGCAGACAGAGTAAAAAAGTACATTATAAACTGCTGCCAGGAATATTCACAGTCCCCTAGGCTTGAATGCTTGGAGACATTTTACTGTCTCCTGTTCCATCATGCTTACTGTTACTGTACAAAAGCAGTCATCAACTTCTGTAAAATTTGTACTTCATAATTAACTCCTAATCTCAGTATTACTTTTCTATTTCTATAATCACCAAACTAGTTCAAACTTCATTGGCTCATACCAATGTTACTTGAATCGCCACCAAACTCCCATCCCTGACTCCACTTTACTATTGCGCTAAGGGTTTCCATCATTTTGAATAATAAAACATGTTTTTAAAGTAAAAATTTTAACAAATCCCTACATGATAATGTTGGGGTTAATTTGGGAATTTTGGTAGTACAATAAATGACTTCCCTGCCCAAATTATAAATGATAGTTTCAAGGTTGACAAATCTTTTTGTAAAGGGCCTGATAGTAAATATTTTAGGCTTTTCAGCCCATATGATCTCTCTTGCAACTACTCAGTATTGCTTTTGTAGCAATAAAGCTACACACAACATGTTAGTGGAAAAGCTTGGCTAGATTTAGCTTGCAATGTGTCAGATTTCACCCGGAGTAGTTAGCCATGGATAAAACAAGAGGTTTAGGCAAACAGATTAAAATGTCAACTACGTTAGTGATAGAGCAGATACTAGAGTATGTAGCTGAGGTGCAAGGCAATATCTGCTTCCTACCACTCTATCCAAGAATTAGATATCAAGTGCTAACATCAGGTCTCCCAAGCCTGAGCAGGCAGGCTCTTCACTGCTAAATCAAACTACTCATAGTCTGCAGGTGAGAAGATTACAAAGAGAATTAGTGACATGCTTAGTTCCTGCTCCCAAATTTACAAATCAATTAACTCCCCTGAGGAGTGAGTAGAGAGAAGCTCAATTAAACTAATCAATGTCTTCACATGAAAATATGACACAGAGGGGAAAAAATACTACATTCTCTACCCAGCTCCAATAAGTAAGTTATACTTGAAATAAACACATGAGCAAAAAAACCCCCTCAAAACAATAAGTTTGTTTTTTATTAATCATAGCAAACCATATGCACATTTGGAAATAATAAATATGGATATGGACATAAAAGACCTAATATTCATGTAATCTACAGACAGGGCTCAGTACCCATGTCAAAATGCAAACCCTTTATAGTATCTCCACAGTCCAATTTGAGATCTATTCATACCATTCCTGAAAAGTAGGTATTATAGCCCCAGATTATAGTATTATTAAAGAACAATGTAATCATGCAATAAATATTTGTAGAAAGAAAATATAAACTTTATAATAATGATTCTTTTTTTAAAGCTTTGATGCCTCCCTAAGGATACCTTTTAACACAAACCGTCTGCCCCCATAAGGCTGATGTACTACTCATCGGCCCCAATGTCTTTTTGCTTATGCTGTCGCCATACCCTCTGAGCATCAGGGTGCTCTTTTAGACCTACAGAAAGTCTCTTTCACAATCAATCATAAATTCTACTTAGTTGGTGAAGACTATTCTTGCCTACATGGCTGTCTTTTTTCTCTGAATCTAATAACTGTACTATTTTGTATCGATAATTCAGTATCTCATGACATACTAGATTTTCAGATACTATATCCATACTCAATATTTTTAATGTTTGCTACTTCATCTTCCAAGAGGGCAAGTGCTCCATATAGTGCTTCTTTGTATGTTTCACAGAAAGCAATACAGCACAATTTGTGCACAGAGTAGTTTCTCAAAAATTGTTTATTCAGATTGAATGGCTCTTCAGTAATTACTTAAGTAATTAACAAAAGAATAAATAAATAAATAATCAATATTAAAAAAAATTAAGTTTTAAGAATAGGAAAGACAACCTGAATAACCACCCAAAGCCTTCCCATCCCTGTACTATTTTAACAGAAACATTAATTATGATAAAACTCTTTTGTAATCATTGAGTTCTCTACCACAGAGACAAGGTAATACTATTATCGAGTTTTGTTATTCTAGCTTCCAAATGAAGGTAAATGATACAAATAATGTGACTTAGTGCTTTGAAAATTCTGGAAGAACACAAATATTGATGAATAGTATAATTAGAATACTGAAGAAGACTAGGGTACAAAGGCAATGTGGAAATACATACTTCTATCTCTGGTTTCAGCCTTGATAAAATTATACACAGAAGTAAACAATTGAATGAGAAATGTTAATTGGTTAGGAAGAGTTCAGAAATCTGACTTTGATCCTTGGTAGGCAGTAACATTTTTCAATTATATAAATTAAAGTGATCATCTCATTTTTCATTTATTGCTTTCTATCTTCAAGGACTATGGAAAAATAAAGGAGGGAATTAATTTGAAAAATAATGATGAATTCACATGCTGACAGAAAAGCACTGTGTTTTAAGTAACAGGCAGTACTTGAAACCAGGGGTCTTTATTTATAAAGGATACACTATTAATACACATTTTATAAATACATATTCAAGGCTGTGAATATATTTTTTATACACAGTAATTAAACTGCATTAATACAAAACCTTTATAATCTTACATCTGCTTTACTAGAGAAGCACATATTAGAAAATTAACATAATAAAAATTTTGCAATATCTTCAGACTTTAAAAAAAAATTCCTTTTCTTCTTTTCCAAGGTGATTTAGGAGGCCTCTTAATGATACTTAGCTTTTGATAGTATAAACCCTGGCTTTAATAATCCTATTCATTTAATCTTTGTGATAACATGTCTCCCAGGAGCTTAAGAAGAGACTGTCAGTTAAATGAAGGAATCTCTAAAATACCAAAATAAAAATTTGCCACATGTCTGCTTTTACATTAGCCTCATTATCATTACTCTACCAGCATCTCTGCAAAGCATAGCAGCAACATTTATATCTTTCAAAATGCCTCTATTCCCTTATTCCTCAGATCCAGTCTATCACCAAGTCCCATGACTGATTCACCCTTACATTTCTGTCCTCAGCTGCCATGTTAAGCTAGGCCTCAACATCACACATGAGGATTACTGTCACTTGCCTCTGAACTCATTTCCCTTCTCATGCAACTTTATTTCATCCTATTACAAGACATAATGGCCAGAAACTTCCCATATTTGATGGGGGGAAAAAAACCATTAATCAATATATCCAAAAAACTCAACAAACTCTGCATATGATAAATTCAGACAAAATTCACTCATGGACACATAGTCAAACTGTTGAATTGAATAACAAATATAAAAGAGAAAGATGACAGCAACAAGAGAAAAATTATTAATAGCTAACTTTTCAGAAATCATGGAATCCAGAAGGCAGAAAGTTGAAATAATTCAAAATACTGAGAAAAAAAGAATGTCAATCAAGAAATTTATATTTGGCAAAACTATCCTTCACAAATGAAGGCTAAATTAAGGCACTAATTTATTATATTAATGTATTTCCAGATAAACAAAAATTGAATTTATTGCTAGTAGACCAGCCCTAAAAGAAATTCTGAACTACTAAAGAAAGACTTTCAGAAATAAAAAAAAAATTATTGATTAACCATAGGTTAAAGTCTAGTTGGCTATTTGCAATTGGTTGTCCTTAGTTTTGAATTTCATAACCTTGAGGCACTTACAGACTTAAATTTTGGTTTGCTTCTGTAGGCTGCCAAGGCATTAGAGCCACTTCAGTCTAATGTCTTCCTTGTTTAATTAATTTAAATTATATATATATATGAATGAGGTCAGACAATTAATTTCAGGAATTCATCATAGAAAAATTGCTACATACCTCATTGCTGAATATCACTATGGTCCTCTTTGAAATACTCCTCTTGGGAAGCGATGCACCAATGCCAGTGCCTAGCCTGCCCTTCAAAGCAATTTTGGCACTCTTTCCCTGGAATGGCCATCAGAGCTGTTGTTGTCCCCAAAATCTGACAATTAAGTTCACGAACTTGTCATCATGCATTTATGTTGGCAGCACTGTACAAACAACTCAATAAGGTGGCATAACCTTGGCAATTTCTCTATCTTTTCTTGACCAAACGATGAAAGAAATAACTATTAAAATTTAGATCTTAAGAATGATACTGTGTTCACACCAGAAAACAGTATCTTCCTATAAAATCCTGTAATTTATTAAAGACAATAGTTTTAGAATTCCCACATGGTTTTGTGAAAGAGTTAACTTTTTTCTCACAATATTGAGAATCCTTATGTTGCTTTGATTGTCTTTGGAATAGTGACCTCAATCTCACTCATATTTGCAACAGAATCACCAGAATTATATCATCCTGAAAAACACATTTTTCTTTCTGAAGGTAGACTGTGGTCAGAAAATAGGCTATTTATTTATTTATTATAAATAAAGCAGATATCTCTGTTTAATAGTCTATAACAGACTTTTTTTCAACAGCTGATAATTCTTCTATCCAAGAGTTATGAACACAAAGACATTTATTTTCAAAGCTACTTATGGACAGTTGAACTGTGTAAGTGACCTCAGCTTTGCCTTATGAAAAAAAATCAGGTACTTAAAAATTCAGTTAAGAATCTGTGTGAAATAACTCCTTAGGGAAAGCTCAAATATTATAGATGTATTCGTTCAAAAATCTGTATTATGTGCCTACAGGCTGAATATTAAAAATGAAAATGGCAAAACTATAAAAAACTAAAAGAACATAGGAGTAGGAAATAAATCTACAGTGTAATAGTCATAAAGTTAAAATACTGTCACTGGTAACAGGAACCAAATTTATTGCCAAATTCCCCCACCTAGACAGCACAACCTTCACTGATTTACTAATCGACAAGAATATAAAAAAGCAACAATGCCAACATACCCTTTAAGAGAAAACATGGCACTGATAAGATAAATTTTTCACTAAACTGTATATCCAAGAGCAGTTACAATGCAGAAAACCTCAGTCCCCAGAAAATGGCAAAAGATGAAGTTAATTAATTAAAAGCTTCATATAAAGTGATCATTCCTTGGTATACTTCTGTACATGGGTGTGTTTGTGAATAATCAATAAATGGCTAATGGTGACCATACCAGACGTAGAAGTCAGATCAAAAAATGTCTCTGGGCACGAATTCAATTTTCTCCAAAAATCTGTGGGCATAGCCCAACCTCCTGGAGGAAAAAAGGAGACTAATATGGGACATGCAGCTAATAAGAGATGCTTAAAATTAAATCATCAGCTTAGTAAGCACAGGAGGAGTCTGTGACATCAGCAAGATCAACATCAAGTGACATAAAAAGAAGAGATCAGAACTTCAATGGGGATCAAGATTTGGTAGTTGAAACTGAAGATGCTGCCACTGTGTTTCAGAAGAAAAAAAAAGAATGACTATAAAATTCAAAGCATTGTAAGGAAGAGGGGAAAAAATGAGATTCTTCCCCACTACTTGGTGTTTGGATTGTGCCATGCACTGCATGCAGTTATCTGAAGCAATGTGGGTAATGTGTAAGGGAATACACAGTTTGGTGCCATGGACAAATATCAAAGTCAGTAAATTACATCAGGTATCAATTATTTAAATTCTCCCTCCTCCATTCTGGTATCATAACATCGATCTGGATGGTTTTTATTTTAATCTGCCTTAGATTTTCATATCCATTTTCTAGAGCAGGTTTTGAAGTCCAACAGTCCTGGATTCAAATCCTGCTTACTGCACTTTATTATTATGTGTGTCGTGGCAAGTCATTGAGCTTCTTTTGTTCATTTATAAAATGTAGATGGTAAAATCTTCTTCAAAAGGTTGTTAGGGAATGAAGTAAAATAACCTGTTTAAAAGATCTCATACCACTCCTGGCACACAGCATGAACTTCCTCTTAGAAAGCTTCATTAGCACTGCTTCTGAGATGTACTAAGCATTTTATGACAAGAGGCCCTGGAATATAAGGAGTCAAAAACACCCACATCTTTAGTCAGTCGTGATGGGAGACTAAGTGACAAGAGCAATTGTTTCCAACCCTAGCTGTGAATCTGGAACATCAGTGAACATTTTAAAAAGCAGAGTCTGAGCCCCACCCACCCTCTGCCCCCACTGAAATTCTAATTCAGGAGCCATGGGGTGAGGCAGAACCTAAACATCTGTATTTTTGGAAAGTTCCACATATGATTTTGATGCACTATGAACCCATGCTGGTAACCTTTCTACTGCATAATGTCTTTCATAGTTTTCAAAAATACTCTTTCAAAAGCCTTCTCTGTTTTCTTCCTCAGGCAGAAAAAGCCTGCTATTTTAACCCTTCCTCTGTAAAATACTTTCTAATTATTTGTTGATATTTGCAGCTCTCCTTTGAGCCTTAGTTAAATTATCTGATTGTCTCTTTGATTATGTGGCTTTATTTATCATCAGGTGAACTTAACTGGAAGTGAGAGAGAAGGTTACTGTAATTCATAGAGCTACTGATGTGCTCCTGAGATACCAAATTACATGAAGCATTTTACTTATTTGATCCTTTCTTCTTGAAAGGACAAAAGCAGGTCACTCTAGGCACCCAGGATAGCCTTATCTCTACATTTGAAAAAGGAATGGACTTGCTTTTCTTTTCTCCTTCCTAGTTAAGGTGTTGTATCACATGCTTAAATTGTGATGGGGCATAGCAAATATATTCAACCTTCAACCCACATTTACTGGTTCCTTTATTTCATAAGGTACTAAAGTGAGCCCAGAATGTTTCCTGTTGTGTTTTTCTTTCCTTTTCTTGAATTTTTCCCTTAAGAATATAAACAACTTAAAAGGGAAACAAAAATACAGAAAATATTCCCTTGAATTATTCACATAACCAACTTCAAGCCTTTCTCTCTCCATGCTCATCAGCGGGCACCTTGTGGGGGTGGAAGGATTTGGTTGTTTTGCAGGTAATCTACTATTCACACAGGCAAAGGGGCAGGTGAGCTGTTCAAGGTTGCTTGCTGCTTGATGAGAAAACTAAACATAAGGGAGGTGTTCTTGCATCTGCATTTGTCCATTTTCTTTCTAGCTTTTTTACTTTAAGCAAGACACCTAAACACTAAACATCCTTTTTGTAATCACATTTACATCAAAGGATTCTTGTGAGAATTATGTAACTCATGAAGACCGCCTAGTACTGTTCATTCATTCTATTTTTTATTTTCTTTACTTTTATATAAAATACCAAGTCTTACCTACCTTAAGAAGTTTATGTTCTGCTCATGAGAAGTAACGCAACTCCAATTTCATAAAAAAAAAAAAAAAAAAGCGGGGGGGGGGGGGGGGGGGGGGGGGGGGGGGGGGGGCGGGGAGCGTGGTGTAGTAGATAGGCTTTGGTGCTCTCACTGCCACAGCCTGGGTTCGATTTCCAGCCAGGGAACTACACTTCCCCCCACAAAAAAGAAGCATGAAGAACATGGGAAATTAAACACCCAGAGCGGGTGTGCATGATCATGAGGCCTCAAGCCTGAAAGGCAATTCGGGGCTGATGAGCGCTAACCTGACAACCAAGCAGTAGTGAAAAAATCTATTAGACACACATTGTTCAAATATTCTAAAATATCAAGTACTTTTTTCTCTTCTACCTAACATTTATATCCCTCAGAATCACATTCCAGAGAAGCCACCTAAAAGGTAGGAAAGGTTACTTTATATTTTTTCTAGTGGGTGCCTTCATGTCAAATAAATAAGGAATTAGAAATGAAAAAAAATGTGTGCTGGATGGAGACTTTGGTTTTATAATCTTATGCCCTTCTTTGATGTTTTCCTATGCTGCAAAAAGCTAAAACCAAAATCATAGTTAAGTGATAGGAATTATGAATGTGTAAACAAAATTTGCCTTAAATAATCAAAGTATCAGACTTACTGTGCTGCCCATTGCAGAAAAAAGAATGAATTTTCTGTTAATTAGCAAAACACAATTGGCCTATCTTTCCCTACCTTTTGTTTTGTCTTCTAAAAAATAATTACCAAATATAAAAAACATACAGAAGTTGTTCCACTGACTTTGGCTAAATAACTTCTAGAAATTCTGCTATCACCCTCTAGCTGCAGAGGGCAGTATCTCCTTGACATGAAATATCAAATCCAAATACCTCTGCCCCATCTTGAAAGGTTGTCCAACAGTTGGCCCCTTCTCTTCCCTTTACATTGTTTTGCTTTCTAATCCCCAACAGTTTAGCACATTATATGCTCAAAGTATATCTGTGGAGATAAAGCAGGAGGAAAGAGAAGGAGGCAGAACTACAAATGTGTTTTTTAGGGAATACTGGAATCCTCCCGCCCTCCATTCCACAAAATAACTTTTTCATCTCTGATAAGTAGATGGAATTTTATCATTAATGATATATCTTTCAGACCGCAACTTCTGTAAAAACATAAACGTTCTTGAAGAGGTGACATTAATAAAGGAATCTGCTCATCAACACTTTCCAAAGAAGAAATTTTGGAGCCAGAAGAAGAGAGGGTAGTAGACATGTGGAAAGAGAGCCATACAGGTAAAGGAATAATCTGGCAAAGGGAGTGTCTTTGCCTTTGTTCTTGCTAACTTTATTCATTTTTTTGGCCAGCCATTCCACAATTCTTAGCTCCCATACATACTAAAAATACAGACATCTAGTTATTAGAAGTTGGAAAAATATTCGTTCTAGCAATATTATTAGGTTCCTATTACATGCCAGGTGCATCAGTGTAGGGGACAAGATTGTCTAGCCAGAATTGTAAACATTAAATAAATAATTCCAATTGCGATGAGCATAATAATCGAGAACCACCATAGGAACATGTCATAAAGAAATATAATAGTGGGAAAGTGGAAGTGAGGATATTAATAGGTAGTAATTTACCCATGTCTTTTTACCAGATATTGTTTATAACTGTCATGTCTCTCTTCTAAAATCCTTCAAACCTTTCTTAAAATGCCCTCCATCCCCAATTAACTATTTCTTTTTCTCCTTTTGCAGCATAGTACCTTAGTTTTTAGTTCACACAATATGTTATAAGATGCCCATATCCAAACAGTGACATAGTATGTAAATTTAAAAATAAATTTAAAATATTTTGAAATCCAGATTTACTGGCCATATTAAGATGAAAACTTTATTTAGAGAAATCTTTCAAATAAAAAGATACCATTACATAATTGAATATGACTTCAAGAAAAAACACATGTAAAATTTCAGCAATTTATTTAGTGCAACAATCATTATGTTAACAAATACTTACTGTAGAACTACTGTTAGAAGGTGAAATAGAGGTAATTTAAGGTTGTTTTATAAAATAGTCTGAAAACATAGTTCAATGTCATGTTGTCTTCCAAACTAGGATATTTTCCTCAAGCATTTGAAACTCCTGTATCATTGATATAATTGATGCAAAAATAGAGCTATTATTATCCTGATAATATTCACAGCTATAAGAACAGAAAAGGTTTACACTAACTATACTAACTGCATAGACAACATAATTGTATTTTAATTTGATAAGTTGCTGAGGTCAAAAGTGGTCCAAGCACTATATCCTGAGTCAAAACTAATGTTGGGAGCCTTGAGAGAAAAACAGAAATCAGCAACAGAGACAGAGAACAAAAGGCCAGTGAGGTCAGAAAAAATACACAAAACAACAACAAAACAATCATAAAGATAGAATTTGCTGAACTGGAAACTAAGCAATGAAAGCATTTCAGGGAAGAGGCACCGACTTTGTCAAACGCAGCCAACACAGGAAAGACTGAAGAATCTTGTGCAGTGAAGGAATTATTCTAAAATGGAACTGCGATGGTTACCCAACTGCACATTTACAGAAAAATCAATGAATTGTATGTTTAAATGAGTGAATTCATAACAGTACATTATATCTCAAGAAAACAGTTTCAAAATAAAGAAGAATTTAGTTAGCATCTATCTACCCAGCATTTCTTACTCACAGGTATTCTTCACTCAGAGTAAATGGGAAAAAAGAATGATTTTAACAAATGACAGCCAGCAGGCCAAATCAACTATATCAAAGTTTGCTTCAACCTGTTCCAATATGAAGAATGATCTTCAATGGAATTAAATACTATTGACTATAAAGATGAAATCGAAATTCAAGATGGCCGTACCATAGTTGAGAGAGCATCAGCCCATGTGAGTGAAATCCTGGAGTCCAGCCCATGTATATACTACACCTCGGGGCACTGAAAGAATTTATATACACTGATTGAGAATATCTTCTGTCCTCTGAAATCACTGTGTGTGATGAATGATGGAAGACTAGAGATGGGCAAAGCTTTAATCCAATTTTTAAAACAGAAATTGAGCAGAAAGAGTAGGAAGTTTGAGACTCCCTGCCAAAATTATCTGTTAGTAGATGGATTTTGAGGTCTTAGTAAATAAACAGTATTTGTGAAAAACAATAGAATTTGCTAAATCAAGTTATGTTAAGATTATGTATTTCCTTCCTCCCTCCTCTTCTCGGCCTCTCCTTCCCTCCCTTCCTACTTCCCTTTCTATCTTCCTTTATTTCTGTATTATTTTTTTATTCCTGCATAACAAATTACCATGAACTTACCAGCTTAAAACAACAGTCAGTTATTTTTTCCTAGTTTTTGTGACTCCGGATTCTGGGCATGGCTTAGATGAGTCTTCTGCTCAAGGCCTCCAAGGCTATGTTCAAAGTGTGGGCTACAGGAGGATTCACATGATTCTCATCTAGGGCTTAGGGTTCTCTTCCAAGCTCATTCAGGTCATTGGAAGAACTCAGTTCCTTGCAGCTGTTTGAGACTCTCTGTTTATGTTGACTGCCTTTCTCCTAGTCACAGGTAATTTATAATGCAACAGAGCTTCTTTCTTTCTTTTAGGCTAGGAGGAGACCATCTCTCTCTAAAGGGCTCACTTGAGTAAGTCAAGCTCATCCAGTCAATCTTTCCTTTAACTTGAAGTCAACTGATTAGGGTACTTAATTACATCTGAAAATCTTTTTATATGTATAAGTCCCTTTGAGTTAGGAAAAAAGTTATCTCACTCCCCACACCCCCATTATAACACACATATATTATACATACACAAGCAAACATCTAGTTGTAGATCATAAAGTTTTCCTAAAGTACATCCATATGTTTGTAAGATTTTCTTCAGTGGTACTATACAGCCTTAGTTTAGCAGCAGAGAATATTGGTAGTAGAACTGATTCAATGAAAGAGGATAGAGAGGTCCCTGGAGGATTCTCAACATGAAGACATAGCAGACATTCAGAGGAGGAAAGAGGCCTCCATCAGACACTCAGAGTCAATAAAAACATCAGGGCTGAGACAATGTCACTGAAGGCCTGCTACCACCCTGTGGTATAAGTGGAACAGAAATCTCAATGGGAAAGCTTTCTTGAGAAATTCTTAAAGAGGAGTATAACTGCTCATATCCCACAGTTTAACTAACCAAGTGGTAATTGGACATACCTTCTAGAAAACAGCCTATCAACCTAGACTGCACTTAATCTGGAGATGAACAGAGGCAGTAGGGGCAACCTGAGGCACACCCACACCCACCCCTGCCACCTTCCAGGTACAGTACTCAGACGTGACAACAAGCACAATTTATTATTTCATATGAACCAAGATCCAATAGTTAAATAATACAACATTCTTGTTGCATTGCTTTCCCATTGCTGCTGTAACAAATTACCACAATTTATGGGTTAAGAAAACCCACAAAGTTATTATTTTATAGTTCTATATGTCGGAATCTATTTTCTTGCCTTTTCCAATTTCTAGAGGTGAACTACATTCTCAGCTCACAGTCCCTTTCTCTACCTTCAAAGCCAGCAGCACAGCATCTTCAGATCTTTCTGCTATTCTGATATTCCTATCTCCATTTTATAAGAACATCTCTGATTACACTGGGCCCAACTAGATCACCCAGGATAATGACCCATCTCAAAATCCTTAGCTGAATCACATTTGCAAAGTCCCTTCGGTCATGTCAGGTAATACTTCACAATTAGGGGGATTAAGATGGGGATATCTTTGAGGGCTACTGTTCTGCTTACCAAACCTGTCAAATGCCTTTCTAATGTTCAAATTCAGTTTTCTTGGCTGCTGACAAAAATGCCCAGGAATGTATTAATAACTTGGCTTATAAAGTATATTTGCAATATATTTCTATGGATTCTTGTATTTTCTAAGAAGATAGAGGGATTGTAATTAACAAACTTTATTAGTTAACAGGAAGTGTTAAGAAACATCATGTTCTTAAGGAGTTGTTTCAAAGCATTCACAAGGTATGTACTCTATTCTTACAATTGTCCTTTAAAGGAAGAGAAAGGTGGGTATCATTATAGCAATTTTCAAGTAAGGAAACCAAACCATACAAGGGGTTAAATGGCTTTCCCCATATCACTTAGGGAGGAATACTGGAGGACTTAGGAATAGAACTCAGCTTCCCCTATTCCCATTCAGTAGCTAAAAAGGATATAATAAATAGGAATAATGAATCATGGTTACAATGATTCATACTGATAATCTAGTGTCTCTTCTCCAAAGCACAGCAAATCCAAAAGAGAAATAATCACAGAGACATCAATATGCCCTTGGTTAGTTGTTTGCTTGCTTTACCTTGTGGTTTCAATAAAGCTCTAAAGTATGGAGAACACGTTCGAACCTGTCATTTCACTTGAATTTCAAATAAATCTGGAAGGCCTTAAATAAACATGACTTTAAATTTTAAAAACATGCATTGCCAACCTAACTGGGAGACAAAAACAGTAAGGAAAGGAATAATGGATGTGCTGTCTGCGAACTTTAATTACTGGTGCAGACACTGTCGTGTAGTGAGAGGCTGTGCTGGTGGAAGGAACTGGGGAGTCAGACAGAATTTGGTTGAAATCTCAACTCTTCCACTTATACCAGTTGTATAACCTTGGACAAGCTACCTACCCTCTCCAATTTCTCACCTTGAAAATAATAAAACTATTTTACAAAGTTGATATGAAGATTAAAGATCATATATAAAATACCTGGTACACAAAAGCACTTAATAAGTTTCCTACTTAGAAAAACCTAACATGTAGGAATGGCTTTTCCTCCTAAAGTGTGTTGGGAATGGATGATGCCCAGGTCCTGCTTCAGGCGGGAAGGATTTATTGTCCAGGCTGTTAGGTGTGCTGCTGCTGGGAAGCTATTCGTTGGCAGCCCCTGTAGGGATTGCCCTGGCTGAAGGGAGTCTCCTGAACCAACATCCACCCCATTCCAGAGCAACCTGCCTCCAGTGGCTAATCAGAAGGTCCATCATCTCTGACAAGAATTTGCCACTGGGTTTGCTGAGACTCCTCTGTTGAGACTGCTTACCTGCTCAGCTTCCCCGCTGTCTAATCCTGCTTCCTTCTTTTCACTTCCCTTTTGCAGGTGTTGATCTCAACAGCACTCCCTGTAATGCTCCTATCCCCTAGTCAGAGTTGGGAGTGGGTTTCCTAGGGAACCCACCCAGCAACAGTGTTGCAGCGGGTATAGCTCGGCCTCTCATCTGGACCTTACCATCATCATTCCCCACAGGGCACAAGTGCACATGACACACCCAAGCATCATTGGGTTGTTCTCACAGGAATTGCAGAGTAAGAATTCTTAAGCTGTGAATGTTACTTCTGCTGTTCTTTACCAAGGAGCCGGAATAAGTGTGAACCTTCAGCCCCAACTTTGTTACCTCTTCTGAATATTTTTCACTCAACAATTTGTGTAAAGATTCAGCCTGTTATTATAGAAATGTTGCTAATCTCACCACTGAGGAAATTTTAATATTATTTATGTAGTGAATAATATTAATTAATATTGTTGTCTATGGTTTGCTTTATAATAACCCAGGAAAAAAGAGGAAGGATAAATGAAACAAGGATGGCCAAACAGTAAGATTGATGAAACTGAGTGATTGGTACATGGAAGTTCATTATACTATTCTCTTTACTTCTGTATATGTTTGAACTTTGCAATAATAAAAAAATTGGATATTAATATGCCTTATAAAAGTACATGCATGTATATTATAAAAGTACACATGATGCATGTACTTTCATGATCAATTTTAAGATAGCTTTAATATATATAATATGAATGATGAAATGGCAATAACTACATGTCTAACAATAATTATATTAAATGTAAATGGATTAAATGCCCCAATAAAAAGAGATAGAGTGGCTAAATAGAGAAGAAAACAAGACCTATATATATATGCTGCCTACAAGAAACTCATTTCAGATCAAAAGACACACATAGACTGAAAATAAAGGATGCAAAAGGTATTTTATGCAAATGGCAATGAAAAACAGCTGGGGTAACAATACTTATATCAGACAAAATAGATGAAAACAAAGTTTGTAACAAGAGACAAAGTAGGACATTTCATATACAATAGCCAACAAAGTTGGAGGACTGACACTACCTGACTTTAAGAATTGCTATAAAGCTACAGTAATCAAGACAGTATGGTAATGGTGAAAAATAGACAAACTGATTAATGGTATAGAAGAGAAGGTTTAGAAATAACCCCACATCAACATAATCAACTGATCCTTGACAAAGGAGCAAAGGCAATACAAAAGAGCAAAGATAGTCTCTTCAATAAATGGTGCTGGCACAAGTAGACACACACATGCAAAACAAGAATCTAGTCACAGAATTTATTACACCTTTCACAAAAATTAAGTCAAGATGAATCAAACCTATAAAAATCCTAGATGACAACGTAGGAGAAAATTCAGATGACCATGGGTTTTTAAAAACAACACCAAAGGCACAATCCATGAAGGAAAGAATTGCTAGGCTGACTTCATTTAAAATTACAAGTGAGATACCACTACATACCTACTAGAATCCAGAGGAATGACAACATCAAATGCTGGGGAGGGACTCATTCACTGCTGTTGGAAATGAAAAATGGTATAGCCACTTTGGAAGACAGTCTGGCAGTTTGTTATGGAATTAAACATATTCTTACCATATGATTCAGCAATCATGCTCCTTTACCCAAGAGAGTTGAAAACATACGTCCACACAAAAACAAATTGCACTATATCCATAAAAGTCAATACTTCTGAGCAATGAAAAGAAAGAATTGATGGATGGATTTCAAAAACATTATGCTAAATGAATAAAGCCAAGACACAAAAGAATGTATCCTATATGATTCTATTAATTAGAAAATGCAAAACTATAGTAAAAGCAAACAGATCAAAGAATGCCTCACTCTACAACATAAAACATGCATTCTTGTCTCCTTAATTGTTCCTACTTTTCACTTCAGTGCCCTTGCTCCTGTCAGCTTTCTTCAGCTTAGTACATATGCATTTCTAGTTTCAAAACCTAATACAATTACCTAAATTGCTCTGTAATTAAGTATAACTTACTTTCTGGAATACAATTTGGCAATCTACACAAAAGTCTTAAAAAAGATAATAACCTCTGTTCAATGATTCAATTATTCTGAGTAAACATAGTCAAAGATATAAGGATTTATGCATGAGATGTTCATCAGAACATAATTTATAATGATAAGCTACCTGAAACAACATACATGAGTGTGTAGTTCTGAGTCAGGAAAAGAGTAAAAATAAAAACCTCAACAGAGAATGGTTAAGTAACCATCCTGGTACATCCTTATAAGGGAATATTAAATAATTAAACATTAAAACATTTAATCATATAGGAATATGTTCAAAACATAGTATTAAGCAAAAAATACAGTATGTATATAGAAAGATTCCAAGTTTGAATGTACAATATGAAAACTGTATGTTCATATAAATGAATCAATATGAAAAAATGCACAATGTAACTTATTTGTTCATTCCTTCAGTGTTCATTCATTTTTAACACATTAACTTCCCTAAATAAAACAGACATGGTTCTTATCCTGTGGAGTTTATTTACAAAAAATTACCAAAAAATTAAATGTATACATTCATTTTGTTGTTGTTTCTTGTCTGTCTCCATACAAATTGTGACCTCCTTGATGGTAGTGATTCTGTTCATCGTGTTTGTCTCTGTATTCCCAGCATTCACCACAGACTCTAGGATCATAAATATTTTGTGAATGTAGAAGAAGCCCACAGACTAACAGAGCATATTAACAGGAGGACCTAAAATAATTCAGGAAGTTTAAAACATTTTTGAGGGCAAGTGTCATTCAAAATAAGATCCTCAAAGATGAGTAAGAATTAGCCAGGTGAAGAGGGTTGAGAGACTATTCCAAGTAGAAAATTGCTATAGGTAAAAGAAAAACTGTTAGCTGAATTCATAGAAGCAAACAATGATTATTTCGGGTTAAGAGTATATAGGCAATTTCTTTTTCAAATTTTCTTCAATGAACATGTAATTTTGTGGTAATCGGAGAAACAATATATGAGCAAAATAGATTTTAAATCTCTGAGTTCTTTGAGATCATCCTGATTCTACATGTGTATTTTCTTATGTTGAACTGTCTCTGAAGTTAACCTGTAATACTGAATGAAGTTTGCAAATCCAATATTCTACTCTAGAAATACCTTGTATTTCCTCCTGGAGTTCAAATCCTTTCAGGTCAGTTATAATTTTTATTTTCTTTATTTTGTATCTTCTATAGAACTGTGCTGTGTGCTCAATATGTGCACAACTAGTCCCAGGGAATCAAAAAATTATTAAATTTCCTTATAGATATCTTCGTTGAAGAAATTATGTCATGTGATACTTTACACTTGAACTGTAACAAAAGTTAATGCTATTACTGTCCTATAATCTCAGAAACAGGTGTTTAGATTTCTTTCCAGGATAAAAAGGAAGAAAAATATATTGTATGGTTAAAGTAACCATGACTACATTTTTCAGTACTTACCAAGTGTTCACACACTTTGTGTTGGTTAAAATAATAACCTGTCCCATAAATAAAATCTGTTTTTGGTGAACTTTCCTTCTATACTGCAACAAAATGTGTAAAAATTATTCATCAATCCAACAACAAGTAGCTTCTAAGGGTAAGTATTTCCCCACAGTGTAGAGAACTCAAGGGAGAAGAAGTGCCCTGACCTCCAAAACATTTAGGCTTGTTACTTTGGTCAATTAAGATCATAAATCTTTTTAACATTGTTCTCTCCATTCTCAAGGGTGCAAAACAATATTCAGCTTTACCATTCCAGGCCCCGATCGGAGTGGTGGCACCAGTTTGGTAGGGGTTGTCAGGGAGGGAGAGGCTCAGTGCGGCCGAGGCAGAGCCAATGTGTCTCACTCTCCCACACAAATGGAATATAGACCCTCCTATCTATGATGACACTTCACAAATAGAGAAATAATGTGTACAGTTACTTACACACTCATATGCTCTGAAAATAGCTGACATTTCCAAAGAACCTCTGTGAATAAGGAGAGCATGTTATTATACTTTAAAACGGGTTCTCTGTTCATATTACAATATATAATGGTGGCTTTATTACTAGGAGCAAAATTTTCCTATCTGAGAGATTTTAGTTCTGTTCATTTTAGTCAAACTGTGTGATTAGAACCACCTTGGTGAGTGCTGTAAAGCAAAGGAAATGTTCTTTATTATGACAACTAGAAATATGTGAATATGATATCTAAAGTACTATAGTTCAAAGAGAATGGTCCTGGCACGACAAAGCACTCAAATGGAAGGAAAGTGATCATTAACTCACTAGTGGGTAGTGAGCAAATTTCATTCTGCTATTTACCCCCCAACTCAAAGGAGGTACCTGACCTAACATCTGAACAGAGATTGGAAATGCAAAAGTAGTGAAAATAATTTCTTTTATCCTTGGACAGAAATTACAGAGGAACTTTGTAATACAGGCTATCAAATTGTTGAACAGAAGAAAAGACATGGAGGGGGATAGGAAGTAGAGAAGTAAAAAGAACGTAAAGATGAAGATAATGATGATGAAGAAAAAAGGATGGTAGACTATGAAAGTTCTCATCAAGTGACGAGGCATTACAGTAATCAAAGAAAACATTAATATTGGTTGTCAGAGACCAAATATACATAACTGCAGCTGGAAATCTACAATTTAGAATTTTACTGTCTTATTGAAAAGTATTTGAAATTCAGAAATCTAATAAGGTAATTTATGACGAATACCTGAAATTATCTCGTTAATAAAATGGTTAGGCATCAAAAAAGGAACTGATGTTCTCTGCAATAAAGACCATGATAGCAAATAATTTAGTCTTAAAATACTTTAGCCTTCCTTTCATGCAAAAACTAGCATGTTTTACTAATATAAAAGACTAACTGACTTTAACAAGTGATCCTTAGTTAAAGCAATTAAAATGATTGAGAATTCATTATAAAACACAAATTGTCCATGTTACACCTGAAACTTATGTAGTAATATTATTAACCAATGTGATCTCAATAAATTGAATTTAAAAATAAAAGTAAAAAGATATGAATTGCTAAACTAGTATTAGACAACTTTTACATTCAGTTTCATTGTTAAATGAAGCAAAATGCATATCTCACTTCAAAGAATGTTTCAAGAAATGTAGCATGAGGATTAAGATGTGACAACAGCTTTTAAATTCCACAGAAATTCATTATGAGAAAACTGCCTGCCCTGACATTGCCCCCATAGTTACTGAAAAGCATTCTTATTCATAATAACTAAACTTTCATTAGTCTTTCCAGTTTACAAAATGCCTATATACACATCATCATCTGTGCTAACAACCAGCCTGCATGATGGGTGTTATTTATCTTTTTCTTCATAGAGAAGCAGAACAGCAAAGAGGCTTTAATGCTAGAGTCCCTGCTCTGTCACTGAGTAGTTTGTGACTCTGGGCAAGTTATTTAAATTCTCTGAAGCTCCTGTGTAAAATGGGGGCACTTGCCTACCCTATCAGGTTGTTACAAGAGTCAATGAATCAAAAACTGTGACACGCTTAGAACAAGTGGCACATAATAAGTGATGTAGTTACTATGATTTCTATGGATAAAACTGAGGTTGAGAGAACTAGCCTAATGCTACACAGTTAATGGACAGAAGGGTCAGGATTCAAATTCTAATCTCTTATGTAAGAGTCCAGTGATTTTAAACAAGACTTCATTCAAATTAGGTAAAGCAGTAAGCTATTCTTGAAAGAGCGTAGATTTGACTCGAATAATATTAATAGCTCCACCACTTGGGCAAGTCACATAACAATTAGCTTCGGTTTTACTCATCTCTGAAATAGAGACATTAATACATAACTCACATGGTCATATGAGAATTAAATGAGACAACTCCATGAAATTCAATGGAAGGAATTTGCAAACTGAAAACGGATTCCTTGCGATATCTGGCTTTATTGGAAATATTTTAAGTTAAGAGATCCCAAAGCCTATAATGTCAGCGTCGCCAGCTCGACAAAGGACACATAGTTAGGAAAATCTTGTTTTTTCTCTATTGCAATAGGTACAACTATTTTGACAAACTCTAATGAGCATCAGCTCTGGTCTTATTAGAAAACTGTGAGAAATAGTACAATCGCTGGTGTATTTTAGAAATTATTTTCCTAGCAAAGAATAAAAATTAATGAGATGAATATCTCATTTTAAATGCTGAAATATGCAAAATGCATTTGTCAGAAAATGAAAAAGCTTGTTGATGTTTTTATGTATCAAGTAATTTTAGAAAATACAAAACTAATTATGTTCAGTTTAACAAATTAGCACTGTCATAATCTAGCTAAGCATTACAAGATCGTGCTTCAACTATACGATCCTCACATCAATTCGTATTAAAGGAAAAGGTTTCAAGTAAATCTACCTGGATTGAAATATGTCCAACATGACATGTTTTAACACTTTTGAATTAAAACAATTTAAGGCAAAACATATATGCTTTTTGTGCATAGTACATGGCATACATTTTTATTGTGTTGAAAGTCATTCCTCAATTTTATCCCTCAATTAATCTTAGAAAATCTTTCTCACCAACTTTCTAAATTACAGGATAAATTTTTTTGAGTGTCAACAATCAACCCAGTTCAATTCTTTGGTAAATGTTTATGACATCAATTTAAATAGATACATGGTACTTTTGAAATATGAGTTGCTGGGCTCCAAGGAGAGCTGTGAAACAATTTTAAACCCAGAAACTTTCTTGCCAAAACAAATCATTTAATAGATCCTTTGATGTGAATAAATATATATATTGTTAGTTTCAATAAATGCAGATATAGTAACTTCCTAGCACTGCCATCCATAACAAAGTACCATAAACTGGGTGGCTTACAAGAAAAATTAGTCTCTCACAGTTCTGAAGATTAAAAGTCTGAAGTCAGGGTATCAGCAAAATCATAATGGACATAGGATCCATCCTGTTCCAGTATGACCTCATATTCACTAAACTATGTCTATAAAGACTCTATTTCCAAATGAAGGCACATTTTAGAGGTTACAATGAACAGAAACTCTGGGTGGGGGGGGACACTATTCAATCTAGTACAGTGGCTTTATCTTTATTCTATGTCATTTAAATCTCCACAGTATAATTCAGCTATAAAATTCTGTGATTCCATAATTATGAGACAAAAAAATGAAACCATGTCTAGCATAAAAATGCACATCAGATGTTTTCTCAAAATTTACCATAGGTGAAATGTGCATTACCAAATCAGTCCTTCCTCTATATAAAATTGCCCTTTCTCCTCATACTTTTGGACTTTATCCATATAGATCTTTACCTTAGCAAAATTACTTTGACCTCAGGACAGGACAAAACAGAGAGTGGGGGACCAGGGAGTAGACCAAGAGAGGACATTGATGAGTAAAGAACAGAATCATTCCTCTTGGTAGATTTCCAAAGGTAGAATTGCTGGGTCACATGGTAAACTTATGTTTATCTTTTTAAGAAACCACCAAACTATTTTACCAATCGACTTGTGTGATTTTATATTCCTAACAATGTATGGGGGCTCCAGTTTCTCCACATCCTTGTCAATACTTGGTGTTTGTCTTTGTCTTTTTTATTGCATTCCCTTAATGACTAATAATGTGTCAGGTATAAAAAAAGGTAAATAATATATAAGTCCTGCCCTTAAAGCATTTAATGTCAGAGAGAGAGAGAGAGAGAGAGAGAAGTAAAAAGATAACTATAACTTAGCACCTTAAATGAACACATGTCATTACATCATATATTTTACTAAACAGTATTAGGAAATTTGAATATACTTCCTTAGGAACAAAGAGACTCAGCTAAATAAAGCCAAAATTATATTCAAGTCATCAGCCTGAGTATAGATGAGAAGCAAGTATTTCTTCTCATCTATACTCCTGATCTTTAAAGCAATCATGTAAGACTTTTCTCTCAACTACTTCATTTTCTTTGAAAGGCATTTTCAATAGTGTGGAATACAAAGTAACTCTGCATTTAAGTTTCCTCAGGGAAAAATAACTAGTATTATTTTAAGGGAGTTTCCACAAAGATGATTTTGACAATAATAGATTTTTTTCTGGCAAATGATATCAATCATTTTTGCTAGATCTTTAAAAATGTCAAATGAGTCCTATAAAATGGAGATTGAGGTAGATGATAGAATTCCAGCAATCAGAAATCTTGAACACTGAAATAAAACTGAATAGTTCTGTACTTCTTGGCCTCTGATTGCCGTGCCATACAAATGAGCTGCACACATGAATAAGTCTTCTTTAAGTCCCTCAGATGGCCTACCTCCCAATTCAGTATAAAGTGAAATAGAGGGAAGGAGGTATGGATCTCTTGAATAACAGAACATGTTGAAAAGTAGTCTTGAAGTCCTTCCCAAGAAGTAGACAATTGCCACATGAGTCTTGCATCCATAAGAACTCCGTGAGAGAAATGAATGCTAATATGCTGCCACATCCTAGAGATAAAAAATGTCTATATTTTTGGAGGATGAAGGAAAACAAGAGTAAGCATTTTTGAGAGCTCCAGGTAAGAGAATAATTATTTAATAGTGAGACCTATAGTAAAAGGCACATTTTATTCATTTACCCATTAAATGCTATTCAAACTGTCAGGCACGTGGGATAAAAATAATGCTCCCTTTCTCAAAGAGCTCATGGACCAGTTAAGAAACAGTCAGGAAAGCAATGTAAATATACAGTTCTTTAAGAGCAGCTAACATTTATTGAGTGCATACTATTTGCCAGATACCATATTTACATAGGTTGTCTCATTCAACCCTCACAACAAATCTACAAGCTCAGTACGGGTATTATTCCCATTTTATGGATAAGGAAACAAGCTTAGAGATAAAACTTGTATAATACAAGGTTACTCAAAGCATTTCTAACTGAATCAAATGGCTTGTATCCCTACTGTAAGACATGCAGGGATGTTAAACAACAACACAACAAACAAACAGCAGGTACAATGGCACAGAGTGATGACTTGCCAGAGAGTCAGAAAAGACTTCACAGACTATGCCCTGAAAATAAAAGCAAACATTTCAGGAACAGAGGAGAGGCATGCCAGGTTGGGGGTAAATAAGGTATGAGAGCAGTAAATGGTCAGCGAAATAACCAGAACAGTAGTTGTATTAGCTTCCTATGGCTGCCGTAACAGATTACCTCAAACTTTGTGCCCAGGAATCTGGTCAGAAATCTAAAATCAGTATCACTGGGCAAAAATCAAGGTGTCAGCAGGGTCACACTCCCTCCAGGGGCCGTAGGGACTATTTGTGCCTTGCCTCTTACAGCTTCTGGTCACCGCCAGCATTCCTTGGCTTGTGGAGATATCACTACAACCTTCAAGGTCAGTACCTTGACCTGTTTCTATGTCTGTAAAATTTCCGTTTCTCTCTTGTAAGGATATATGTGATTGCACATTAGGCCCACCCAGATAATGCAGGACAACCTTTTGATCTCAAGATTTTTAAGTTAATTACATCTGCAAAGACCCTTTTTTTCCAAATAGAGTAATGTTTCCAAGTTCCAAGGATTGGGACCTGGTATCTCTTCAGCTTATCACAATGATAGAGTCATCCAGGCTGGTAGAAGTGGAGGAGGTGTGAAAGTTAGGGCAAGTGGGAGCAGGAGAGGTGAGGCAGGTGAGCAGGGACAAAATGAGGATCAGACTGGCTACAGTGAAATTTAGATTTTATCCTACAGGTGATGATTACAATATGTTTTGATATGCACACGACACTGTGATATCTGCACATTACAGAAAGATCTTTCCAGAGTTCATACTGAAGAGAGATTAGCAGGAGGCTAGAGATTATTAAGACTCTTAAAGTTTTTTCTGGAAGAAAATAAAAGGGATGGATAAGACAGGAGTATGGCAATGATTGACTGAACGCAGAGAAGAAGATGGGGGATTTAGGACGTCTCCTAAATTTTCAGTTTTGGCAAGTGGGTAGATAGTAGGGAAGATAAGCTGGGGAGAGTACATTGGAGGAGATGCCGTGGGTCAGAATGAACTTGGCTTTGTGGTCTATCAGTGTCTGCACTGCATTCCAAATTGAGATGCTAGTAGATAACTAGACATGTAAGCCCAGAGTACAAGAGAAATATTTGGAAATTTAGATGTGAACACTTAAATTTGGAGATTTAAAAATTTAGACTTAAGAATCATTGGCATGAAAATGCCTGAAATTATCATGTGGTCAATAACCCATGCTAGTAGAAACTATTTTGTTGGTACCAATGTGTGCCAAGGCAATTTCTCCATAATTTTTATGTTATCACAAATGCTTCAGCTCGGTCATTGTTGCGTTTTAGCTGCCCTAAACTGTACCTAGTTAGCTAACTTTCTTTAGATATTGCCTGCACTATTTTGGAAAATTATCTTATTAAAGCCTGCATCAGAGAAGCCAGTATTTAGTAGTATATTTATGTCTGATCACGTATACTAGGATCCTGGTGCCAGGGACCTCATAAATGCCTAAAAGAACTGCCAATCCTAAAAGGCTCTGGAAAGGAATAATGATGATTTATATGAATCATCCAGGAAACTGATGGTGAAAAATTACCCTGGCCCAGTGGTCCTTAAGACATTTTTTTATTCCATGACTGCCCAAGCCCTACACCCTTTCTCCTACAAAACCAAATCACCTAACTGTAATATTTTTGTGCTGCTAGGAAGGGGAGAAAAAGATGATCATCTTTATGAGAGCACAGGTACATACAGTAATTGTTGAAAAGGGAGGACCAGACAGAGAACAAAAAAGCTAGAGGAACACTGCAATCCTGAGGATTTGACAAGCAGGTATTCTTGTGGTCATCAAATCAATTCACAGATGAACATTGTTCTGGGCCAGAGATTCCTGCTCTGAGACACAATGCCTCAGCCATTAGCCCCAGGAGACATCCATCACTCATGCCAAGACACACAGTTAGCTCAGGAGAGATTTCAAAACTTAACTGGGTCAAAAATTGCTTCCAAGCTGGTTTTCTTAATCTAATCTAAACTAAAGCCAGAGAAAAATAAAAAAAAAAAACAAAACATCTCTAGCCCGATTTTCATCACTTTTATTTTTCAGGTACAAAATCCTTTGTCTCAATTTAACTAATTTATGAATAGCTTCCTATATGACATAAGAATTCCTGCTTACCTCCTCTCCTCACATCACTGCTAGCTGGAACGTCTTCCCTTCTTACTACTTTGAAAATTTAGTCTTTGGTTCAGGATCACTACCTAATTCACAGAAATTTGCTGGGGCCATGCCAGCTATCGGTCACAATTCCTCTTCAGTATTTCTGCCATAATTGTAAAATTCAGAACTCAGCGAACACTGTCCTGCGTTTCTTTTATGTACTGTTCTATGCCCCTAACTAGATTCAAAGCTCCTTTGGATGGGGTCAGAATGTAATCACTTATTGAGGCACAAGTGTCCAGTAGGTCTCAATAGATGAGAATGATAGAGATCACCTAAAAGCAGATGCCAAAATATATTTCAGCCTTTTATTCTAGCTTCTGAATATTACCATTCACTTTTAATCAATTTTGTATTCTATGTAAACTTTTTCAATTAAAATATCTACTTCTTTCTACCAATACAGTTTTATTTTCATAAATGTGATTTCCTTGTTACATTTCCTTTAATAACTCTACTCCATCTGTCAAACTTCAATACTGCCTGAAAAGGAAAAGGTTATTTTCCAGAATAAGATTGCATCTTCAGCTCAATTTTCCCATTATCTTGTTATATTAATGCATTTAGGAAAAGCAGAAAAAATAACAAAGAGATTTACTTTTGTGATATTTTACAAGAACAATATGCTTTACACACACACACACACACACACACACACACACAATGCATTCTAATTTTAAGTGTTCATTTATAAGATTCAACCTTTTTATATCAGAGATGCCAGCTGGATAAAGGCTTGTGACAATGAATAAAAACAGAAATTTTTGTTATAAAACTCTTTTTACAGAAGTCAAGAATATTAATGATTATGCCTTTATATTCCACAACTTAACTAAATGTATATTATTAAATACAATAAAATCAAAATTGGGAGGTATCCATGAGATAATCTAGTTGAGTTCCCAAAGGGTATTTCAAAAGTAATGTCACTGCCATAAAGGGTTCCTGCATTTAGGAAACTGTGCTTGCTCTCGATTCTCCTTTGGAGATGTATGTCATATACATCAACTCAAAGAAGTTCAGCAGAAAAGAAACTTCTTCAGTTTCATAAACATATTTGACCATGGAACCTTTGTATCACTAACAGACCAGAAATCAGAACTAGTAATCACAATACAATTTAGGAAATGCTGATCTAATATAATACCTTTATTATTTTTTTAAGAGAGAGATAGTTAAAGAGATGTTCAGGTGAGATACTTTCAATACCTGCAAAGCTACCCAAACCCAGGTCTCCTAATGCCACCTTCCCCCATGCCTCATTCTTTATATATAATACATTTAACATAGCCATCACTTTGCAATTCAGCTTTTCCCCATCAAGGCTGAGATGCTACTTTTTAAAAAGCACACACTAATATGCATTTTGAGCATATCAGGAGATTATCTCTCACCCTGCCTAGATTTATTTAAAGGTCTCCTTGTTTATAAAATCAAAAAGGTGGAATTGGGAAACAAACAACTGAGGACTTTGTGATAGGTGAGACAGGACCAGCAACTGCTGAGACTAGGTCTGAGACATGTCCATTTCAGATAAAATCTCAGATGAACTGTGCTACTGCAAAGCTCCAATGAAATTATTTTTAGTCCCATGTTGAGATTTTAAAAAGCAATGATAGAGCTTAATGGAGGCGTTAGAGGCAGAATCCTTAATGAGGTAATACATGAGAAAATGAATTCAGAAGGAAGGTTTTTATGATTAGAGACTTCATGCATCATATTTAATGCATGTCCCAGGAATTATTATTTAAAGGAAGATTAGTGAAGGATCAATCTGTGAAATTCTACAAGAAATACATTTCATAACTGTTATTCTCATCATGAGTAACTTAAGTTTTTACACATGAGAAGTCCTCATTTAAATGTTCTGAATATCTAAAGAAATTATACTTTAGTAGCATGCAAAAGATACAATAAATTTAGTATTCATGATATTCATTTAAACATGATGACTGGAACAAATTTGTCAGTTTGACAAAATGCCAATGGTATTTAGCTGGATTTGGGGGAAATACAATCTGAAGTCCAGCCGCCCTTTTCTTAAGCCTAAAACAATGTACTATCATAAAATGTATGGGTTCAAAAAAACAGATACATTAGCTACAGAGAAAAAAAAATCTTACTCCAAGTAAGAATAATATTCATCTTCATAAAGGTGAACGTTTTCTGACATATTGTTATTTGCCATAGTTTTCATTTTATGTCATTTCATGACGCAAAAGTGATCTATGAATTCTTCAGTAATCACCACCACCACAAAAATAGTAGCTAACACATCAAAGACTCATTGTGTGCCAGGTATAGTTCTGAGCACTCTCTGTATTATACAGTCACTCATTTAATTCTCAGAGAAACCCTATGAGATTGTACTATTATTATTCCCATTTTACAGTTATTGAAACTGAGGCACACAGAGTTTAAGTAACTAGCCTGAAGTCGCACAGCCAGTAAGAAACAAATGGATAAAGAAGTGGTACATAAAAGTATATACCATGGCAAAAAAATAGAATGAAAATTTGCCATTTGCAACAGCATGGATAGACCTAGAGAAATTATTCTAAGTGAAATAAGGCACACAGAGAAAGGCAAATACCATGTGATTTCACTTACATGTGGAATCTATAAAAACAGAAACAAACCTATAGATACAGGGATCATTTTGATAGTTGCCAGAGGGAAGGGGAGTTAGGACAATGAATGAAAAAAAGAAAGGATTGGTTCCTGAGCTAAATATATGTTGCAAAAGTATAAAACAATTTAAGAGTAAATTATAAACTTAATGGTCATAAAATGATCATCCCTAAAATAATACTTTTCCAATGTGTTTTAGGTAGCCAGCTGTCCACTTGTTGCAATGAAAAATGGCTCATCAAAGGTATATAACATTTAGTAATTTCTTCTCCACACTCAGGTGACAATGACAAACTGCTCAAGATTCCACCTTGTACTGTCATCATCACCCCATGTTTCAAAAATCGATATCCCTCTTGCTGCCAAGGATTACAAATGCAACCCACATTCTTCCTTTTCGTTTTATTTTCTCCATCCATCCTAGCATTTCCCTCCCATTATTACCACGTATTCTTTCCTTTCCCTTTCCACTTGTTCTCTCCTGAAACTGTACGTATCTCCTTAGAACCACCTCCATGCCCTCACCCTCACACCAACAAGAAGCAATTTTTTTACTCATTTTTCTAATAGGTGAGGCTACTAGCCAGGAGGCTTCAGGAACTGACTGACACACCCACTATCCCAGGATGCTGGATTTGGTAAGGCACAGGATAAGAGGGGAAAGAGGGGCATGAAGAGGGAAGGTCAGTGACCCAGCCTGAGCAGTGCTGGATCACAAAATCTCACAGAAGAGTCATGGAGCACTGTCACACCTAGGCACATAAACATGCCAGAAATAAAGACATGGACAAGGTTGTTGACTTCTTCCATCTCTTAATGGTTGTTTCCTCCTTCCAGTATAAAATATGCACTGGTCATTTTTAGGATACAAAAAGATAACCAACACCACTTTCTTTTTTTCCCAATAAGTTTCCTTACAATTCCTATTCATTTTACCTATTTTCAGAATGTAGGAGCCTAATAAATAGAATCAAATCTCAGTTTGGTCACAGAATTAAAGCAAGAAATAGAACTCCTTCTAGGACTACACTCAAATTCAATATAGCTTTATTTTTGCTAATATATTAACTATAAAAGGTACAATGGACAAAATATTCATTGACAGATACAGAAAACAACATAACATTTGATTAATTCATACTCAAAGGAGAGGTTAGTTGTTTTCACATTGTTGACACTTATTTATGAATAGGTAATTAATTAGTCATTTTTAGAACAATTATACAGTAGCACTGTGGGTAAAACAAAGAAATTAAATACAACCTTTAGATACAATAAAGTCTACTGTTTCATGTGCTATGTTTTCTGTTAGGTACTTGACATTTATCAACTCATTTAATCCTCACAAAACAATACAGTGTTGAAATAATTCTCATTCTACAAATGAGGAAACTGAGATAGATTCATACATAGAGAATATGGTCAGCAAGTGCTCAAGTCAGAATTAGAACTCAGATTGCCAAAGAGAATGCTTTTTACACTACTCCAGCTTATCTATGATGACAGTGAAAGGAAAATTCCAAATTCAACAAGCCTATACTGAGTGCCCAACGCATGCAAGGCATAGAGTACACTGGAGAACACAAACATTTATCAGACACAGACACTGCCCTCAGGCAGCTGACAGCCAAGAAGATTAGGTATTACGTAACAACTATAATATAAAGAGAAATCCACAGATGTCAAAAGTACGTTATTTCAATATTAAGAGAAAGGAGATTGTTTCTGGCAGAGGAGGGCTAAATAAGACCTTAGGAAGGAGGTAGCATTTGAGTTGGGCCTTAAATCCTACTGAATAGTTTTGCACCAACTACTTGCTCACTATTTGGAAGTACTCATCTCATATACCACAGAGGGTATTCATTAGAATTTTGTTTCTAAAAATCCTGAGTGGCTCTATATGAACTCTAATCTCATTTCAGTTGCTAAGCCATCTGTTTAAGCTGAATATCTAAAACGATGTCTGTGAAATTATGCTTTAAGCTTAAAAGTTTAGAAACTGGCACTTTGGAGTCTTACTACATTTGAAGAATGCATTTTTGCCTTTTCTCTCAGCTTCTAGTTTTCAGTACAGGATGAAACATTTTCTCCTCTGAAAATATTTTCAATTGGACCCATAATGATGTGAATTTCACTATCAGTATTAGGGTTCTAATTTTCAATTCCTTTACTTTATAGATCTGAGGCCAGTAAGCTTCATCAAAAATACAACCTACCGCCCATTTTCATAAATAAGGTTTTATTGAAATACAGCCATGCCCTTTTGTTTTCATATTGTCTGTGGTTAATTTTGTGCTCCAATGGCAGAAATCAGTGATTGCAACAGAGACCATATGGTTTCAAATCTAAAATACTTATATTATACCTGACCCTTTACAAAAGAGCACTTTCAGGCCCCTGCCATAGACAATTCATTCAGCAAATATTTATTGAAGGCTACAAGGGTAGGTGGCAGATAGGCAGCTAATGTGGATTGCTGGTTGAAAGACTAGAGCCTCATTAAACCAAGTTAAAAATTAATTTAGAATGCACTATATTCTTCATTATAATTAATAATCACATATAAGGAAGAATTTGAACTTTTGCTGTGGAAAAAAATACAGTTGGCGACTGAGGATGCTGTATTATTAGAAAGTACTCTATTCTTACTACTATTATTACTATTAATAATACTGTAACTACTATTACTACTACACATACTAGTTAACATTTATTGAGTACATACTGAATGCTAGATACTATTATAAGCAGAGTATGTCATTAATTCCTCACTACAACCTTAGGATGTAGGTACCATTATTATCCTCATTTTATGCATGATGAAATTAAGGCTGCAAATGACTTATTTCTGAGGTGTCCTAGCTTGTATTTGTTAGAGCTGGGACTTTACAAAACATACTTTCAACCCCAGAGATACTCAAGCAGAGACTGGATGACTTCTTAAAAGGTTTAATGGTTTATACCTTTAAGATGAAACAAAAGCATAATGGCTAGCTACCACATATTGAGAGTCTACTGAGGATCTGGCACTGTTCTGTGTGCTGTAAACATATCTCTAATTTTCATGTCATGCTACAAGACAGGTATAACTGCCCTCTTTTACAAATGATGAAACAGAATAGACAGGTCATTTGATTGATCAAAGGCATATACCTAGTAAGTTGCAACGCTAAGACTAAAACTTAGGTCTATCTGACTTTCAATTGTGCCAACTTATTTCCATTTTTAAAAAAATCCTAGCTGTATTTCTATAGTGTATGAAGAGGAACCACATTTAAGAATGAAACCAGCAGATATTTAACAGCTAAACAATGAAATATCAGGCAGGGCAAGTAACAAAAGAATAATTTATGCAACTAAAATAGCAAAGAGAAAAATAGGGAAGTATGAAATATACAAGGGATGTCCAGAAAAAATCCAGCCATAAATGGCTCTGTTTTTCTTGTTACCTGGCTGGATACCTTCTGGACAGTCCTCATATTTCTAAATATAAATACAGACTCCATTCCTTATTGCAGCTCAAATCACAACAGAATTTGCTGGAGACTAAAATTATTGGACAGTTTCATTAATTCCTCTAATAGAAATGACTATTTGTTAACATTTAGCATAGCTCTCTGACATAATCAGATATCCCCTTTTCCAAGGTCAACCCATTCCCCCACTGTTGATGAAGAAAACACCTGAAGACATAAATGTGAAGAATTCTTTTCTCTTAGGAGGCATGACTGAATGATAAAGAGATTTTTAAAAAAAGCAAAGGAACAAGGGGCTCTGGGCATTAAGTTCAAATAGACACAAGTTAGAATATTCACCGCTGCTACTTTATAACTGTCACCATAAACAAGTTAATTGACTTTTGCATTTCAGTTTTCTCATCTAAAATGCTGCTTGTGAGACATGCTGTAGAGGTTTGAAGTATGCCTTCTTGGAACACATCCAACCCAGAGTATTACTAGTCTTTCAGTTATAATCATTTTTCCTCAAGGAAGGTCTTCAAGAGAAAATACAGGGTCCAGCAGAAGTAACGCCTGGACTTGAATTAAGACTTTATTACAAAATCATAACCATACGAGGTCTGACAATTAAGTTCACGAATCTGCCACCATGTGCTTACGTTGGCAGCACTGTACAAACTACTCAGTAAGGTGTCATAACCTTGGTATATCTGTGTCTCAGAGCTGTGTTTGTGTCAACATGTGACGGTGTCTTGCTGAGAGGCATTCATTACTGTTGCTGTGTGTTTCTGTGTGCCATCGTGAGAATGTCGGAGCTTGAAATACAGCAACAAACAAACATTACATTCTTGTTAAACTTGGCAAGAGTGGAAGCGAAATCAGGGACATGTTAGTTTATGCGGTTAATGCCATGAAGGAAAAGGCAGTGTAAAAATGCTTTAAACGTTTTTCTGAGGGGAGAGAAAGCGTCACTGATGAAGAGAGATCAGGGTAGCCAATAACAAGCAAAACTGATGAAAACATTGCAAAAATTGGTGGAATTGTGCATGAAAATCATCAGCTGACTGTGAGAAGCATAGCAGACCAAGTAAACATCAATAGAGAAACAGTTAGGAAAATCTTAACTGAAAATCTTGGCATGAGAAAGGTGTGTGCAAAAGTGGTCCCAAAGGAGCTCACTGATGAACAAAGCAAAGGAGAGTGCAAGTTTGCCAAGACCTTTTGGAAAGGCAAGGTGATGTTTGGGGCCGTGTCATCACTGGTGATGAAATATGGTGTACCAATATGACCCTGAAACCAAGTGTCAATGTGCACAATGGAAGTCAGTCAATTCTCCATGACCAAAAAACTTCGGTCAGTCCAAATAAAGAATACAACAATCTTGCTAAAGCAAAATGATGTTGCTAACCTTTTTTGATATCTGAGTGATTCTTCCTTATGAATTTGTACCAACTGGACAAACATTCAACCAAGTTTACTATCTGGAAGGGCTGGAAAGGCTGCGTGAAAAAGTTAGATGAAAATGACCTGAACTTTTCACCAACAACTCATGGCTCTTGCATCACGACAATACACCAGTTCACCCACCACTGTCTGTGAGGGAGTTTTTAGCCAATACACAAATAACTGTATTGGAACTCCCTCTCTACTCACCTGTTCTGGCCTCCAGTGACTTTTTTCTTTACCCCCAAATAAAGGAAATACTGAAAGGAAGAATTTTTATGACATTCAGCACATCAAGGGTCATACAACAACAGCTCTGATCCCCATTCCAGAAAAAGAGTTCCAAAATTGCTTTGAAGGATGGAGTAGGTGCTGTCATTGGTGCAAAGTACTGCCAAGGGGAGTACTTTGAATGTGACTGCAGTGATATTTAGCAATGAGATATGTAGCACTTTCTCTAGGATGAGTTCATGACCTTAATTGTCAGAATTCAGACATGCTTATGATTTTGTAATAAAAGATTTGGTATAGATTACAAGCTCATAACAAAAGGGGGCATTATTTGTGCCAGATCCTGTACTATTTTCTCACTTACTCTCTTTCCCATTTTGCATATAGACTGCATACATCTCTGGTTTGAAAGGCATGAGAAGTATTTGTTGTGTACCTGCTGTGGGTGGGTTAAAAGATGCTGAAATAAGGGAGGGCATTTCAGGTGCTGGAATGGACTTATGGTAACATTCAGAATCTGGAAGGCTGACGTGTGTTCCAGTTCTTACCTATCACATTAGTTCAATATGACAGAGAGAACAGTAACAGGAACCAGATAGTAGAGAATTCTCAAACACCATGTTAAGGAATGAGGATCCTGATAAAATTAGCACATCCTTCATAGCACTAAAACCTCACAGCTTGCAGTATATATTTTACTCTGTCAAAAAATATTCTATGGTCATACACTTGACACATCTAACATAGTCAAATGGTTACCCCCTTTACAAGCTAATTAATTAGAATCCTACTGACCCCATTTATGGCTTTCCCTTCTCTGGTAATCATGGTAGCATCCCTTTCTGCAATATGTCTCATTTTATGAGATTTGAAATGGTCTTATAATACTTCCTACAAGTAGCTATCCATATAGTCAGGACGCTTTGAGAAAGACACAATCAGAGAATAAGACAAAAACTATTATTAGAAAGTAAACCTATGATTGCTAAAACATAAAAATCAACAAAGGATTGGAAAATAAATTAGATTAAAAAAATAAAGATATGAAAAATATTAAAAGAAAAAGGATGGCCAGCAGACATATGAAAAAATGCTCATCCTCATTAGCTATCAGGGAAATGCAAATCAAAACCACAATGAGATACCACCTCACACCTGTGAGAATGGCTATTATCAACAAGACAAGGAATAACAAGTGCTGGAGAGGATGTGGAGAAAAAGGAACTCTGGTACACTGCTGGTGGGAGTGCAAACTGGTACAACCAC